>SDVV010014034.1:0-14922 GCA_016164225.1 Gammarus roeselii | reverse complement strand
CTCCATACAAACGCAACACCCTCCACAGCGCTTCCCTGTCAATTCTGTCGTATGCCTTCTCCAGATCCATGAAGGCCCAGAACATATCCTTTCCTTTGGCAAGGTACTTCTCACATACCTGTCTCACTGCAAATATCTGATCGGTACACCCTCTACCACTCCTAAAGCCACTCTGTTCCTCTCCAATTGCGCAGTCCGTACTGTCTCTAATCCTTTTGATCAGCACTCTCCCGTACAACTTACCAACAACACATAACAGGCTGATACCTCACGAGTTACAGCATTCATTTTCATCTCCTTTGCCCTTATATTGCGGAACAATGCAGGCACTGCGCCACTCACCCGGTACAACGCCTGCCGCAAAACACAAGTTCAGTAACCTCACCAACGGTTCGACAATCGTTACTCCACACTTCTTCAGGCACTCGGTCGCAACTCCATCCAAACCAGGGGCTTTCCTTGCTTTCATCACGTCCACCGCCTCCTGTACCTCTTCCCTGGTAATGTCCGCAATAAGTCTTTCTCCCAAAATTGGCATCCGAGCACCACCACCCACAGCAACTATGTCAGCCTCTCTGTCATCCTCGACATTCAACAACTCATCAAAATACTCGCCCCACCTCTTCTGTACATTACCACTATCCAACAATAACTGGCCGTTTTCATCTTTCACCACTTCCTCGTTTCCGTTCTCTCCCTTTCTCACCCTCTTCACCTCTTTCCAGAACATCTTTTTGTTCTCTTCAAAATTCTGGCACAACCGTCTGCCCCACCTGGCATCAACGTCCCTTTTGGCTCTCCTCAACACCCGCTTCACCTAGTTTCTCCTCTCTTTGTACCTTTCACAAGCCACCTCCGACTTCACCTGCAACCACTCCTCAAACTCACATATTTTCCGTGCCACCGCCAGTTTGACCTCTTCGTTCCACCATTCGCAGCCTTTCTTCCTGCACCCGCCCACACGGCGCACACCACACACCTTCTTCGCACATCTCAGCAACACATCCCTTAACGTCTTCCATTCTTCCTCCACATCTCTCAGATCCTGTCCTCTCACGTTGTCAAATTCTTCCTTCAACATCTGCTGGAACTCCTTGGCTCTACTTTTCACATTCAGTCCACTCACTTTCACTATCTTTCTTCCACCTCCCACTCGTTTGTTGCCTTTCCACTTCTGCTCCACTCTAAATCTACCTTCCACCAGCAGATGGTCAGACACTCTTCCACCCTCCCCTTTCAATACCCGCACATCCAACAACCTCCCCACCACTCTCCTTGATATCAGCACAAAATCAATCAGTGCTCTCTCCACCATTGCACCATGGGTCATACTTACCCATGTGTACTTGTGAATATCTCACTTCTTGAACAAACTGTTCCCGACCACCAACTCCTGCTCCATACACAGTCCTATCAGGTTTTCTCCACTGTCATTTCTACCGGGTACACCATACCTTCCTATCACACTCTCCACTACTACATCTCCAACTCTCGCATTAAGGTCACCCAGTACAACTACATTGAAATGACCTTCAAAACTCTCAATACACTCATTCAGGTCAGTCCAGAATTGCTCCCTCTCCTCTTCACTCCTCTTGCTGCCAGGTCCGTAAGCACTCACAAATGCCCATCTTCCTACGCCTAACTTAACTTTCACCCACAGCAATCTTGAGGACACCTCCTTCCATTCGGTAGCACTACCAGCCAACCGATCACTCAATATCAAAACCACACCTTCTCGTGCTCTACCTTCCTCCACACCAGACTTTCTTCCACTTACCACACCAAACTCACATTCGCCCTTACCTTTCAACTTCGTCTCACTCAGCGCCAACACATCAAACTTCCTCCTCACAAACATCTCACCAATCTCCCTCCTCTTTACATCATTCGTACTACAGCCATGCACATTCAGCAACCCTAACAATAAGGTTCGGAGAGGCGTATGCCTCTCCTCCCCCCACTCGTCTTGCCGTCTTCGAGGAAAGGTTTTATAGATAACGGGATTCCTAGCCCCTTCGCTCCGCCCCGTTTTGTCGCCTTCTACGACACGCTGGGGGTTGCGGTAGCACGATGCTACTCCCGGCTACGGGGCGCCCCTTCAGTCGCCTTCTACGACACGCGCTGGATACGGTAGCAAGATTCGAATGCCCCGGCTACATGGCCGAAATAACAGGCCAACACCAAATAACAATATCTTGGATCTAGTGTTTTTCCACTCAGTTGAGTGTATAAAAAAAACATTAAAATAACTCTAGTATACGAAGAAACGATCAAATTCCTTGGTCTTGTGTGGGACCCTCAGCTCACGTTGCGACCCCACATTGCAGCCCTGGCGACTCGATGCGAAAGGTCGACGGGACTTATCCAATCGGCAACATCCCTGAAGTTTGGTGCCAACATGGACACCAGAATGACGTTGTTCAGAGCAATAATACGATCGCGCTTGGATTACGGAGCCGTTGTCTACGGATCTGCAGCTAAAACTACTCTCGACCATCGCAAACAAAGCTCTGTGTCACAAACGGCGCGTTCCGCTCCACTCCAATCGAATCACTTAACGTGCTCGCTAACGAACTTCCACTTTCGCTCCGGCGCGACAAACTTTCACTACGATACTATTTTAAGACGAGAAGTCTTATCAACAACCCAGCAATCAGCCACATCACCAACATATTCGATAAGCGCCTCTTTGCGGCTAAGAAGAATATATGCCCACCGTTTTCCCTACGTGTGGACAACCTGCTGACCTCGCTTAACATAAATCGTAAAGCTATTAAGCCTTCATTTTCCTACCGAATCCTTCAAATTAACACACCAACGTGGATGATCAACCCATCACCGGTCAACCTAGACCTGCAAATCTACCCTAAAGCAACTACTCCAACCAACGCGTACCGGCAGGAATTCCTAAGACTACTCGAGGAAGAATATTTAGAGCACCGCCACTTATACACTGACGGCTCCGAAACCGCGGACCGAGTGGGAGCCGCCGCTGTGTGCGGGGATACCCCACTATCGGCCACCCTCCCACAAGAGGCCTCCGTGTTCTCTGCGGAGCTTCGCGCACTCAAACCAGCCGTTTCTATTGCAAAAACACATCGCTTACCCAAATACGTCATATTCTCAGACAGTCTGAGTGTCCTCACCCAGCTTAAAACACTGCACTATGAACATCCAGTTCTACGTAAGATGCAGCACGATCTCTTTGTGATGACCGAGACGGGTCAGGCAGTGGAATTCAGCCGGATCTCCGGGCACGCAGGAATAAGAGGAAACGAACTTGCGGACTCGCTTGCTAAACTAGCATCTACTCATCAAGAACAATTTTTTGCAATACATTACCAGGACTGGTTCCCTATCATCAACTTCCACATATCATCCCGATGGGATGAAATGTGTTCCACAGAGGAATGGACAAAAAATGCTTTCAGTCAAACCCTCAGTCGGAGAATGGGAAACAAAGTTCACCAACAGAAAAGACCAAGTGTTCATCAACCGCTTCTGCACGGGACACACGTGGATAACTCACAACTACCTGATGGATGTCGACATAGGACCAAACGCGCCACCTTGCCCTTGTTGCCACCAAGTGGCTATCAGCGTGAAACACTTATTGATGAATTGCAACGCACTCGCGGCAGCCCGACGAGCGTTCCTAGATCCCCCGTGCAACTTACAAATCCTACTCACGGACCCAACCTACCGTAAAAAGCTCATCGCTTTCGAAAAACACACCGGACTATACGAAGCTGTCTAAACCTCAAACAACTGTGCAAATGAGGTGGTCTCTCCACCCCATTACGCACAGAAATAACAACACATTTTATGAAGATACGCATTAACCCTTACTCTCTCGTACGCGCTAGTACGCGAATATGCCACAATTGAAATATGTACTGACTTCATCTTGACAAAACAAATATTTTCGCACGCGAGGCCGTGCGGACTTCATGAATCAACGACGGTCGCACCCTACGGGGTAGCCTATTATGACTCACGTTGAGGCTCTGGTGGAAATGAGGCCCAAATCAAATTAAAATAACTAAAACTGCACTATTAGACCATAATGCTTTTGAAATAAGTCTAGATGCTGACCTACTGAGAAGGTGTGTCCGTGTGACCTCTTACCCTGTTAGTTTTTGCTTTGTGCCTCGATGCATAAATTTAGCCATTTTTCAATGTAAACTAAAACCCTAATGCAGTTTACTAAAGCATTGGGGTAGATGGATGATTATTCATTTTATAGATCATTAACACTTTATTTTAGTATTTCTTATTTTGTGAGCTCTATTATTTTTTTCTGTCCTTTTTTCATAGTGAAATTTTGCCGTAAAACCCATACACTGAAAATGTATATAAGTGAAATGCTTGAGAAGAACAATTAACCATTACAGCCCGCGGATTACTGGCACGGAGGGCGAGGTTCGCGTCAATGCTGGGCGAGGTGCGTCGAGATCAGTCGAAACATGTTGAGACGAGTTGGATTGGTCGCGATGAGCCGAGACTGGTCGAAATGATTCAAGACAAGCCGAGATGAACTGAGACGAGGGGTCCCGGGAGACTTGTGTTGCCCTCCGGGATTCGTTGGGCTCTATTGGGACCCTAGGGACCTCTGCTCGCCCACCCTATCCCCTTAAACAATGAGTGCAAAACCAATTATCCGAGCAGTTTTTCTGCCCGTGACGAACCTGCCCTTTCTTCTTCACAATCCACAATTTTGTCATGTATTAAATGCTGGTGTATTTGGGTTGGAGTTCGTGTAGCTATCTGATTTTGTGAATGGGTGTTTTTTCTTCAGTCTGTGCTCGCTCGCGCGTGCACGGACCATATGTAGTTTCTGGGGTTGACCCGGACTGCCTAGCTGTGCAACCTTGTGACGCGTTGCGTTAGGAATTGATCTAATCCGTGAAGCCATTGACCTTGTACCAATTTCGACGATACTACCTGTGTGCACTGTTGCGCGGCATATTACTCTTGAAGTTCTGAGTGGTTGGAGGCAGGGATTCGTTTTGTCTGAGTCATTATCATACTTAAATAATCCCTACGGGGAAGCCTATTATGACTCACGTTGAGGCTCTGGTGGAAATGAGAGGCTCAAATCAAATCATACTTGAGTAAATAAATTGTGCCTCTACTTAACTAGACCGCAAAGCTGTAAACATTGTGTTGCGTTGCTGTCGGACCTGACTTTGTCCGTGTAACGGTAAACCTTGTACTAGTCTTGATCTGTACGCGCTAGCGCGCGTACATATTATTCTCGAAGTTTCAAATGATTACAAGCGGAGGTCCATTTTGTCTGAGCGTTTTTCTTATGCGCACGTGCGTGCGTCTGAAACAGCTAAATTTTTCTTCATTTTCTATCCTTAAAAGTGTTTTTTATCTAGCACACTGAGATGTGCAAGCCTACTGGAATCCATGATCATAGAGCCCTACGGGACGCCTAATATGACTCGCGTTGAGGCTCTGGTGGAACTGAGGATCAAATCAAATCCAGGCTTATTGAAACAGCTGGTATCTAACCTAGGGAGAGTAAAATCATGCAAGAAAGTTAACACAGAATCTTCTTTAAGAAATGAAGAAGATCCACAGGGATATTGAACTAAAGTGAGGCTCCTCTACACCCTGGGAATAACCAGGTACCAAGTCTGGTAGCTGCATATGATTCATCACATCAATGACTGTTAGCTATGAAAAAGAATGAAAAACAAACGAGTAAAATGAATAACTGAACAAGATGATGAACGATAGTTTTGTATTATGGTTAGTTTGTATTGTATTGAGTTACTGTTGATAATGAGGACAAGCAATTTTTATTTTTGCAAGTATAACAACGGAATGAATTAGTTAGCGTCTTTCAGCAATTTTAAACAGGAGAAAAAAAATATTTATTGATTTTGAAAGAACCTAAGTCGTATTTGATGTAGTGCGAATGGTAACAAGATTTATCAGTTAAGGTCATTCAACATTACCAAAAATAATATTGCAATTATGGATGATGGATATAGAGGTTACTTTGCACTTGTAAGCCAGTCCTTTACGTATTTCTTGGATGTACAGCTGATGTGCTGCATCAGGAGTTCATCCAACACCCGCCGGCTGTTGACCACCACACGTCGGAACTTGGTCTGCTGTCCTTGTTGAGGCTCTTCTGGCATTGGCACGTGGGTGTTCTTGCTGCCATCGTAGGACCGGGGTGTCCTGAATTTTTCCGGATGGTCTCCTCTTGCCTTGCGCTGGACAAACCTCACTCACGAGCGGGTGGGGGTCAAACTTTCATTGACGTAGGAAGGTGGTTTAGACTCTTCACATGCTTATAGAATGTCATTCTTCAAGTCTCTCCTGCGTTGATTAATGATGATGTTCCTTTTGCCAGGAGCCTGAGTGATGGACTTCATGCCAATACAATGAGCAGAAGAGATGTCATCAGGACCCATTTGAATTCTAAGTTTATTATGTATAAGGTGCCTAATAATTTCCGAGCAGTTCTCACCCTCGGAGACCTTGGTCACCCCGCCAGAAATTACCAGACTTAGTCAACCTGATCCTTGATAATATTGAGGCGATCACGTAACTCCCTTAACTCATTGTCCTTGGTCTTCACCCTTGCCTGTAGGTCTCTAACCGTAGCACTCAGTGCAGTGATCTCTTTACTCTGCACGGCAACAAAGTAAGCCCTGGCTGCATGGGCAGCTGCCTCACACCCTACCTTGGTTGAGAACCCTAACTGTAAGGGGCGAAGCTCCTGGCCAAACCTCACAGAAAGGGGTTAGACTCCTACTTTGGTAGCGAGCCTTCTCAAGGTGTTCCCAACAGCTATCGGGCAGATGCCACCGTTCTTTTTCATCAGAGCACTAATAGGAGCTCCGAAGAAGGTAGTAATCATGAAATCGGGCACCTCGCCTCTCAGCACTATTGGGGAATTCTGTCAGTCACGACAGCAGACAGGCACCCGCTTCCCCGACTCTCGTCCTAGCAAAGCCCTGAGATGACCGGGACGAAGACCTTCCAGGCGCCCCCGCAGAGCCGGGTGGAAACGAGGATATGCCTTCCGGTCATTGTCCTCAATAGTAAGTGTGGGGCCCGCGTAGTCATCATCCGGGGGGAGTAGGCAAAAATAGGTTCTCCGGAGCCGGTGGGTGCTTAAATTGCAGCCTCATTCTTTGGCACCAAAGCCAACAAAGAAGCAAGCTCTTGCACCGCACCTCCTACTTCCCCGTCAGCAAACTTGGCTGACGTTATCTTCATGAGCAAATCTATGTCCTCTTCGCTTCTGTTCCTATTAGTCCTCTCAGTCTCTCAGGTCTACGCAGGAGCTCAGGCAAAGTATCAGTCTTCATGAATTCCGTTAGCTGTTGCCTAACCCTGGTGGCCAGAAATCGACCTTTTGATTCAGGTTGCTTACTACTGGGTCGCTGGAGACACCAATACGAGAAGCTCAACAGCCTAACCCAGGCATGAGGGCTCTGTTGTTCTAGGGTCTCTCTTAATTTTTCCAGAGCAGCTACACCTGGTATAATTGCCCCGTTCGGGATTTTGGCCAGGACTTTTATCCTACAACGACATCCTGAAATTTAATTGCCAATATCCAGTAATACAGGGCTATGCTGCCTATCCGCCCTCACTGGCCGGCCTCGACAAGCATTGCAATGCCAGACCAAAAGGCTATCGGCTTGAACCCTCTTTAGACGAGCGCTCGTGAGGTGGAAACAGCGCTTGCACTGGTCACATCGAATACAACGTTTCCTACTATTCACCAATCTACAAGTACTAGAACGGATATCTTGCTCCATTTCCGTACTAACGATCAGTTCTGTAATCGCAACAATAATCCGGTCTGCACTTGCAACAGTTTCAGTTAGAACAATGATTGCACTTAAGAAAGATATTATCCGGTATAGACAGTACCAACTATACGGGCATATATTTATGAAAAAAGCTTGCAGAGTATATAACAAATTTCAGCAAATGAACGCTCTCTTGCACTCGGTAGCTGCTCTTACAAAACATTGAATGCATTGAGACCAAAATCTAAACGCTTCATAGGAATTGCCTGCACTGGGAGGTATGGAATGTTCTGAGACTAGACCAATCACGAATTATACCACTTACAGCCGTAAAAGAGGGAACCTACGAGCGTCGGGCCGGCCGTCGCGAGGTGGCCTGCTCGCGGTGGCGGTGTCGGAGCATCGAACGCCCTGAACGGAGTCAGCGTTCCGGGCTCGACGCCACTTCGCGAAAGTCCCTCAACCCTCCCTGTTCACGCCGCCGTCGATGGCGTCGACGTGGACGCGGCCTGTGCGCTGCCCGGGCCCCTGGCCCGCCGACAAAACACCTGACACCAGAGCCCCTAACAATCACAATTTTTTCCCCAAGGGGAAGCGAACAACTGCCGGCGTTCCTTCCCCTCCTCCTTCTCCTAGCCGGTGACAATGAACCCAACCCTGGTCTCAGCGGATACCCATGTCCCACCTGCGGGCCTCCTTACATACGCCGCACTGGCGCGATCCAGTGCAGATGTGGGACATGGACACACTACACAAAAAATTATCTTGTGTCCACAACAATAGAAACATACTCACGGGTGGCAATGCATCAGCTGCCACCCAACACATAACATCAATACAGATATCAACAATAACACCATTCCCTCCGCAACCACACCCAACGCCCCACCACCATTGGGGGGCTCAACTCCTGTGTGTCCGTCGGCTTCACTGACGGTGGCTCCTCCGCCCGGGGCATCACCTGTTCTGCCCCCGCACCCGCCCCGTCGCCCCCACCTCCACACCCCGTGGCATCACCACCATCCCCTGGTACACCGCAGCAACCCCAACCCAATTCAAAGCACCTAAATATATTACAAATGAACACAAACGGCATTGATGGAAAACAAGTCAAACTAAATCACTTCTTACACAAACATCACATCGCCCTACTCCAGGAAACAAAACTCAAACTACACTCTAAAACAACTAAGTCTCCAGGATGCACAACACTCCGCCATGACCGTCCCAACAACGACGGTGGTGGTGGACTCATTACACTAGTACATAAAAATCGCCTTTACCATTGCGCAACTTCCCCCTGACCACATTCTGAAACTCCAATCACTACACATACAAATTCACAGAAAACAATACAATGTATTCAACATATACATCCCTCCATCCAGTTCATGTCCACCTCACTATATGCCCCACCTAGGCTACCTTAACACAACCACTGACACCTTCGCCCTAGGTGATTTCAACGCGCACTACCTCTCCTGGTTTGCCTCGCCGAGGGGTGACCGGAGGGGCGGTGTTCTCGTTGATCAGCTGAATACACTTATCACGCTAAACAACGCAGACACACCCACTTGCAAACCGTTCAATCCCAATACACAACCGACCTCTCCCGACGTCTCATTCTGCTCCCCCAACCTTGCCCTAAATTGCCAATGGGCGGTCCACCAGGACATGCCATCCGAAAACCTCCCAATAGTCGTTAACAACCAACTTCGATCCCCAATCCACAACAAGCCCCCTCACACTTTTCGAAACTACAAGAGAGCAGACTGGGACAAATACACAACATCGATTGAAATCATTCTACAAGACTTTGACATCACCCAATACACTTCAATGGACACAGTCACAAAACACTTCAACACAGTACTCAACCATGCAGACAGACAACACATACCCGCCGGGTTCATTCGCGGCTTTAGTTCAGCCTTTTTGGCCAATATTAAGCGGAAAATTCAGCAGCGAAACCAACTCCATAATTTACCCTCCACCAACGACCGAATCACTCAGATTCAAATCCTTAACGCAGAAATAGCGCAGATATCCGGGAGCAACAGACGAACCTATGGCGGGACCTGCTTGCAAACACTAACTTCCGAACCTCACCATCAAAATTATGGAAACTCATTAGGAGCCTCGAAAATACAAACACAAACCACATACACACATCAGGCAATCCTTCCACCCAACACCCACACCATACCATCAGGCCAACAACAAGCAGACATCCTCATCAAACACTATGCAAACACTTGCCAGCTATCACACCCACCCAGACAACACAAGGATACTCAAACAGCAATACAGATTGCAGACTGATCCAAACGTGGAAACTCCCTTCACACCAGCCATGACAATAGCCGCCATCCGCCAGACCAAAAATTCCTCAGCAGCGGGCCCAGATGGCATATCATACATTCACCATAAACATCTAGGGCCACACGCCATCGCGGCCCTCACAGACATCTTTAACTTCTCCGTACTACACAATGCAATACTCAACATCTGTAAACAAGCTAAAATCATCCCCATCCTGAAACCCAACAAAGTTTCTACAGATCCACCTTCACACAGACCCATTTTCCCTCTCCCAAATCCCTCGAAAATCTTGGAGAGACTGGTTCTAAACAAAATTAATGCACACATCCACTCTCCTCTACGCAACACGGTTTCAGGGCTCAACACTACACCACCACGCTCCTCACTAACCTCACCCAGACCATCCATGAAAACCTGAACAAAAAGAAGCCAGCCAAACAAACCCTGGTATGCGCTATCTACATTAGAAAGACCATTGACACAGTTCAATGACACGTACTAATGAACAAAATAGTCAACACTCACATCCATTCAAATTATAAGAAGTGGCTTGCTAATATCCTTTCCGGTAGACATGAACACACTATCTACAACAACAAGCCTTCGCGAATCTGCAACTTCCCCAATAGTGTTCCTCAGGGATCCGTGCTATCCCCCTCCCTTTTCAATGCCTTTATGCACGACCTGCCCATTCCAACAGAACCCAACACCCACATCAGCTCATACGCAGACGACCTCACAATAATTACACAACACCACAAACACGAGACCGCAGCTGCACACCTCCAGCAGTATCTGAACTCCCTTGAAGTCTGGCTGCTGGACAACAGAATGAAGGGGTCCGCAAACAAGTCGTCTCTCACACTGTTGACTCCGGATAACAGTGATCACCGCATCCACCCCCATGCCACGCTTAACAACACCCCCATTCCCCACAGCCCCACTACAACTGTCCTTGGAGTAACTTATGACACGGGGATGACATTTAAACCTCACATAGCCAACATTGGCACCAAAACTAGACGTAGACTGAACGTGTCTCGGGTTCTCACTACAACCTCCTACGGGCACTCCAAAGAATCAATTACAACACTATACAAACAATTCAACTGGCCCGTTATCTCCTATGCAAACACCGCTTGGTCCTCAGGCCTTGCACCTACACATATTAACTCTCTGCAAAGGATACAGAACACAGCCTTGCGCATCGCAACGGGCTGCACGCAGAATACTCCCATTCCGTACTTGCATGAAGAAACCAAGTGCTCCCTCTCAAGCATCATTATGATATGAGAGGGACCCAATTCTTTAACATGATCTCAGACCTCGGCCACCCTTGCCACAACCTACTCAATCCTCGTCCAACCAACCGACACCTACATAACACACCGGCAACACTTCGGTTCCCTTTATGCGACCATTCCTGAACCTACAGATAACTCATCAATGCAAAAACAGATACACACACACACTTCACAGCTCTTGCATTAGATGAACACAGAGTCAACATAATCTTTCAGGGCCACCCGCCTGGGGTGGACGTGGAGGAGTTTGGGCTGCTCAAGGGTGACAGGGTCCACCTGTCGAGGCTGCGGTGCAGGCACCACACGGTCCTTCAGTCATACCAGCATAGACTGCGAAATGTCCCTTCTGATCTCTGCTTGCGGTGTCGGGGCTCACCCGATTCGGTCGAGCACGTCATAACGTCGTTCCCAACAATCGCACCCGGCAAGCTCCACCATAACATCACGTCAGTGCGTGATCTATGGGAGCGCACGCGCGACAGCATCTTCTACCTCAGGGGTGCAGGCCTAATATAGGGCCCGTCACCAGCTGTAGCACTCCCAACACACACACCCTCGTCGGTCGGTTTCCGGCCTCGGGTTTTGCGCTTTACCCTTGTGCTCGGCTTGCATAGTCATCACACACCTCTAATATACGAAGAATCAATAAAGAGCTCCTGAGTCTTGTGTGGGACCCAAAACTCACATGGCGACCCCACATAACAACCCTGGAGACCCGTTGCAAAAGGTCAATGTGACTTCTCCTCTCAGTAACATCCCTGAAATTCGGTGCCGAAATGGACACGCGCATGAGGTTGTTCAAAACAATAATACGCTCACGCATTGACTACGGAGCTAATGTGTACGGTTCAGCATCCAAAACCACTCTCAAACCCCTCTCGATCATTGCAAACAATGCTATGCGTATCACAACCGGCGCGTATTGTCCCACTCCAATCAAATTCCTGGACATGGTAGCAAACTAGTTTCCACTTCTGCTTCGGCGAGGCAAACTTTTCTTACACTACTATTTCAAGACTAGGAGCCAATAAACGCTCCTTCACGGCCAGGTAGAATATATGTCCACTGTATTCCCTACGCGTGGACAACTTACCGACCTTGCTGAACATCAATTGCTAGGCTATTAAGCCTTCTTTCTTCTATCAAATTCTTCAAATCAACACCAACGTGGTGGATCAACCCACCGCTGGTTAACCTAGATTTGCAATATACCCTTGAGCGCCAGCTCCAAAACGCGGACGGAAATGCGACCTGCTGCTGACTGCGGGGAAACTGCACGCTCGGCTACCTCCCACAAGAAGCTTCTCTGCACACCTGTTTTCACTCGAATTAGCCATCTCTATTGCAAAAACAGATTGTCTCACCAAATACGTTGTATTCTATAACAGTCTTGAGTGCCCTCACTAAGCTCAAAACTTAGCACCATGAACACCCTGCTATCTATAAAATGTAGCACGATTTCCGAATCTCTGGACACGTGGGAATAAGAGGAAATGAGCTCGCAGATTCACTTGCTAAACTGACGTCTACCCACCAAAAACAATTTATCCACATACATTACCAAGATTGGTTCCTTATCATCAACTCCCATATAACATCCCAATGGAATAGCATGTGGTAACAGAGCGGGCAAAAAATGCTTTCAGGTAAACCTTTGGATGGAGAATGGGAAGTCAAGTTTTTCAACTTAAGAGACCTAGTGTTCATCAACCGCTTGGGCGCGGTACACACGTGGATAACTCACAACCACCTAATGGATGTAGACACGGGACTAGACACACCACCATGCCCCTGTTGTCAGCAGGTGGCAATCAGCGTGAAACACATACTGATTGATTGTAATGCACTAGCAGTAGCCCGACGAGCATTCTCAAATCCCTAATACAAAGCTTACTCACTGACCTAATCTACAGATACAGACACTAGTCCGCATCCCCCAGAAAGGGGGGTTCCCAACGGCAAAGCGCCTTTCACACCCTCACACTCTCACACAACTTAGCTCACACTCACACAACCTAATTTACAGGTTGAGATAATTCTACCCCAATTGAGATCAGGGCACAGTAGGCTAACGCCCAGACACCTAATGGAGGCTTCTCCACCTCCATACTGCATGAACTGATTTTTCCCCATTATAATGACCCATGTTAGTAGAGTGCCTAACCTGGACAGCATGTCGACACACTCATTTTCCTAGGAGCCGTTTCCTGAACCCTACTAATACCCTCCAAGCAATTCGGTGCGGAAGGACTCGGTTATCTTCAAGAAACCAACCTCTTAGTTTAAATCTGATCTGTTGTGATTTGATCATTGTTCATCCCAGAGGATCATTGTTCCTAGACACTTTTTTAATGAAACATTCTCATGATTTCCCCCTAAAATTGTGATGATTAGAGCATGCCGTGAGCCAAAGCAAACCCGATGGTGAGCAAAGATTTGTCAATGATTTGATGCAGCACTAACTGCTGGTTTGAGTTCCGGTGCCAGAAAGGGATTGACGCAGCACTAGCCACTGGTTTGACATCCGGTGCCAGGACATTGACTCCAGTGCGCTAGAAGCCCTTGGCACTCCTGTCTTATCTCTTGTTGTCACCATAACGATGTCACTGACTCTACAGCTAATATGTTCTGGTGTCCGCCGTGTTGCAGGGCATCAGCTTTGACCACGTGGAGCTGAACTTCTTCCTCAATGGCAAGTGCCTCAACACTCCCGTGACCGGCTTCAAAGGGACTGTCTTCCCCGTCCTTTATGGTGAGTGACTGCCTGCTCTTGTTGATAGGACAGAGGTATTGCTATTTCTTATGCAGGTGGTATTGAGCTCGGTGCTGGAAGTAAATATGCACTGTTGCGACATAAACCAGTCAATTCATCTTATCTAGGCATTAGGTAAAGGTGCGGTAGAGGTGATGAAAGCAGGGAATGCCCGAGGTTTGGACGGCGTCGCGACTTAGTGCCCGGAAAGAGTTGGAGTGATGATTTTCAAATGGCTTTTGAGGAACACTGAATATGTGCTTTGTTTCGGGTCTTGTGTCTATTCAGTATCGCATTGTTTGCGTTGTTCCGCTGTTTAAGGGCAATGGAGGTGAAAAATGAATGCTGCGACTCGAGAGGTATCAGTTTAAGTGTTGCCGGAAAGTTGTACGGAAGAGTGCAAATCAGAAGGGTTGGAGACTATGGATGATGCAATGGGCGAAAAACAGTGGGACTTCAGGAGTGTTAGAGGGTACAGATACAGACACTAGGCCGCATCCCCCAGAAAGGGGGGTGGCCGACGGCAAGGCGCACCTCACACCCTCACACGCTCACACTCACACAACTTAGCCCTTTTGTGCTAAAGGGCCCGGCCGGTAGCCCCTCAACTTACACTCAGGGTCCCGAATGTACCGAGGAACCGTCGTCAGCAGCAGGGCCCTACAGTTTTCACTGGTTTACCCCCGCCGCGTCATAATGGCCGGGCCCCCCCCACCCACGGCCATCCCGACAGCGGGATGCCAAGGGCGGGAAAGCA
>SDVV010014033.1:0-14923 GCA_016164225.1 Gammarus roeselii | reverse complement strand
CTCAATTGTTTTATAAGTCTAGAAATGTTTCGAGATGAAGGAAGGCCGGTTCCCGCGCTTCGAATGACCGGTGGTGAAGAAAAAGGGGGGGGGGGTGTTACCCTCCCCGGCTCAACCTCAGGAATGCCAAAACACGACACCAGGGCTCCTTCACTATCGAAACACATATACACATGGGTTAACAATGGAATGTCTTAGTTGGCAGGGTATGAGAAATGTTTCCCACACATTACTCCAATATCATAAACTACCAATCAGTTTCTCATCAGCATCAGCACACCAAAGGCTTCTCATCAGCGCCTTCTCCTCATCACCCCATTACCAACAACTACCAAGCAACGCCTCCTCACCATCCGTACAACAACAGCTACCCATCAGTGCCTCCTTTGCACTCCTATATCAACAATTACCAATCAGAGCAATCTCACCATCCACACACCAACCGCTCCCAGTCAGCGGCCCCTCATCATTCACACACTAACAGTTCCCAACCAGCCCCCCTAAATCGTCATTTCACCTACAGCTTCCTATCAGCGCTTCCTCATCACATCAACGACAACAACTCCAGAACAGCAACCCCACATCAGCCAAACGCATGCACAAGCAGCTCCCAAAAGACTCCTCCTCACAATACTCACACTAGTAGCTTCCAATCAACGTCTCCTCATCACCTCCACGCCAACAACTCCAAATCAGTGACCCCTCATCATCCCAACACAAACGGCTCATAGTCAGCGCCTCCTAACCATACTCACTCCAGCAGCTTCCAATCAGCGCCTCCACATCACACAAAATCCAACAACTCCAAAACAGCAACCCCTCATCATCCCAACACAATCAGCTCACAGTCAGTACCTCTTTATCATACTCATACCAGTAGCTTCCAATCAGCGCCCCTTCATCATCATCACCTCACCAACCCCTTCCAAACCGCACCTCCTCAGCATCCCAATAAGAACAGCTCACAATCAGAATGCCCTTGTCATCCTTGCCACACCAAAGGCTCCCAATCGATGCCCAATCATCGTCCTCAGACCAACAGTTCCCATTGGGCGCCCATCCATCATCCCAATAAAGCAACAGCCACTCACAAACCATCAGGGATACAGGATATAAAAATCCACATATACACAGAACCAATAAAATCACTTGGGTACTAAATAACCTGAAACTACAATAAATGTCAACCCCCACAGATGGCCATTGCTTAATTCCCGCTCTTAGCCAATCATGGAATTACCAAATTGGGTATTGTCCAAAACAAAACATTGCCTCGTCACTTAGCGTCGCATGGAAGGAGGCCGACACAAACATGGACTATTATCCGGGGTTCCTCCCAAAAAATTATTACGAAGACGCCTACCAGATATATGAGAAAGCGTATTTCTACAACAGGAACTACAATCAACCCATGGGAGACTTGATCCCCACAATGCTGAGCAATACTCGTGGGCATCAGATTGACATTGTTCAGGGAGACGGCTTTGCCAATACAACGATAAGATCCATCAAGCCACACTTAAATAACACCCAGTCAGGTATCAAGGTATTCATTCACCTAAAGGACAACCATTACAGTGCACTTGTCCCCATGCAAATTTTTTTGAAATCCTCCAATACAAATAGAACACCAAATGGTAGAAACTTATACTCTAACCAATTCACCGCCCTGTATGATGCACCTGACACCTGCATCTACGCAGAGGACGAGCAGGGCAGCGTCCCCTACAGCCAGAACTTCATTACAGGCAGCAACGTGGTCATCGACAAAAGAAACATAGATCGCAGCAATAGTCACCGCAGGGTGCCTGAGCTCATGTGACTAGACGGCACTCGCGCCCTTTGTGAAGCCGACGACGAGGTTAGCAAGACTCGGCTAAAAGACAAAGACCACATACGAATAAAACACATTAATGTTAGAAGTCTCTTGTTTGAGATAGACCAAATCAATCTAATGTTGACTGATGAAGATGTTGATATACTGTCTCACTGAAACATGTCTGGTACGAAACATGGAAAGCAATTTTATACAGATAGATGGGTACAAACTGTTCAGAAGTGACCGAGGTATGAGAGGAGGCGGCCCCTGCATTTACGCTAAAAATTAGTACATAACCAGGACATGGAAAACGGTTGGAAACGGAGACAAAGTTGATGATGCTTGGATTACCGTTCATGTAAGAAAAAACAAATCCTTTATTGTCGGAGCCATTTACAGGCCACCCAAAGCCAGCAACCAGTCATTCAGCTAAATAGAATCCAATCTCCAGACAGCAGCTAATTTGAAAAAGAACATGTATGTCTTAGGAGATTTCAACGACAATCAATTAAAGCCGAATAAATTGGGCTCAATAATTAAAATGCTAAAACTAAAACAACTCATTGAGGAGCCAACTAGAATCACAAAAAAACGTAGCTCGCTGCTCGATCTGATAATCACGAACAATCAGTCGTCTGTCCTGAACACCAACGTCTATGAGCCTCTTGCCGACCTCGAAGAAATAAGCTGCCTGATCAATGTACGCAAAGAAAAACAGAAACCAGTTATTCGAACGTACAGAACAAAAGTCAACTACTCACGAGACACACTGAAGCAAGAGTTGTGGAACAGAGTACCATTGCTCAACGACATGCGTAATACGGACGATGTGAATATTCAATCGACCATTTTTATAGACACGTTCTCAGCGGCCCTCGACACAGTAGCACCAATTATCCCAAAGAAACTTACACGCCCTCCAGTCAGCTGGATGACTCCCAAACTCAATCAGGAAATACAAAACCCAAAATATTTTCAAAGGTTTCTGAAAGGTCTAGCCAACAAAAATGTTGGAAAAAATAACACCGACTCAAATAGCACGGATTTGACCGGCGAATCGCGTGTTTTAAAAGTCCTGCGAGTGGCTTGCGAACCGATAAGGAAACGCGTAAAAAAACTAATGGGCAAAGCAAAGAGAGATGCGCACCTTGCTAAATTAGAAAAAGCAAAAAACAATGTTTTAGGAACATCCTTGGGAACATTGTGCCCCACAGGAAACCAAAAAAGTCTTCAAATTATGAAAACCCTACACAAATAGCAGAATCATTCAATGAGTTTTTCGCTAACGTTGGAAAGCACACATACGAAGAGGTAATGAACAAACACAACAAAACTTCCTCGGTGGTTCACAAAACCCCGGGAATGCATAAGCCAACTCGGTTCACAATTCCATCTCATAACGACTCATCCACCAAGAAGAACCAAATGTGGACACCGAGCCCGGTAAGCAGATTGGAAATTGTTACGGTTATTTATGCGCTCAAAAATACAAATTCCTGTGGGAACGACGGTATAGCTTTACAGTACCTCAAGGACGGGTTTGAAATTATTCTGCCATATCTCCAGCTGCTCATCAACACATCCATTGCAACAAATACCTTCCCTCAAAATTGGAAACAAGCACTAATCAAAGCTATCCATAAAAAATGGGAGGTAAAAGATCCTACAAATCACAGACCCATAAGCCTCCTGCCAGTAACTTCGAAAATATTGGAAAAGATCATTGCACGTCAACTCTTTGACTAACTAGAAGAGGCAAACCTGATCAATGACTGTCAGTATGCATACAGACGGAAGACCTCTACTGAAGACGCGCTACTGAAAATCTCCGAACTCGTGCTGCTGGACCTCTCTAAAGCATTTGATAGTGTAACTCACGATATTTTGCTGCAAAAACTGATACAGCTAAGCATCCAAACACCCTGGTTTGAAAGTTATTTCAGGCAGCGGTCCCAGTCTGTCGTGTTAGATGGAAAAATCACCTCTTCTCCAAGACCGGTAAATTTCGGCGTTCCACAAGGCTCGATTCACGGACCGGTTCTTTTCATTCTGTTTATCAATGACATTTTCTGTGGAAACCCCCTCGACTATGCCAGAATGACATTATACGCAGACGATGTTCAATTACTGTTCATTAGACCAGCAAACTAATAAGAAAAGCTGGAGACGGATGCAGAAACAGCGCTGACCCACATAATGAACTGGTTTTCCTCGAATGGGCTCAACGGTAATACAAGTAAATCACAGTGCATTATCCTGGGATTCAAAGCAAAAACACGGAGAGTTCCCGATAATTTTGAAGTTGATTGTATGGGCGCAAAAATCCATCTTGACAACAAAGGCAAAAGTTTGGGAGTGTGACTTGATTCAAATATGACATTTAGACATCATGTTGATAAGCTCTGTTCCAAGCTGAATGGTACACCAATGTTTCTCAGTCGAAAAAAAGAAACAGCTCGACTTCAAGTCTAGACTTCTCGTAATCAATGCTCTGATTTTTTCACATTTTAACTCCTGCCCTACCATATGGGAAAAGTGCACGAAAACATTACTCTCAGACACTCAACGAGGCATAAACTTCACCGCAAAAAAAGCTCACGATGGGAACTTTAGAAAGAGCGATCACGTGACACCAATTCTAAAAAAACTCGGGTGGCTGAACATCCAGGAACGACTAGAGCTGAGCGAAGCAATACGAGTTTTTAAAATTCAGAGCAAGCTTTCCTGTTCAAACGGTGTTGTGTTGACAACTCGAATAGCGGTCCATCAACGATCAACACGGAAGGAAAATAACATTGACACCGAGTTCAGAAGAACAGAGATTGGAGCCAAAGCTTTCACGATTACAGCTCCAAAAAGTTTCAACAAGCTTCCAGCTGACATTCGGAACTGAGCAACCGTATCTTCTTTCAAGCAGAAATGTACCACTCTACTGCTTGCCCGCAGGCAGGGGCAGGCTGAGTCGAACAATTGATGACGATTAACACGGAACTGTCAACGTAACACTATATTTTCCAGCTCGCTCAGAGCATCAACACTATCACCCTGTTAACACGACTCTGTTTCATCCCCGATAGCGATAGATACAATGAGAATCATTATCATTTCTTTCGTATTTCCGCAAAGCGTGTAATTTAACGTCACGTATAAAGACAGGAATCTTCTCGCACAGCGTTGATTTAAATATGCCCTGCCCGGATCACACATGCAAGTATGACAGAACCGTTAAAAGCATGTATGGCAGAACCCTCGAACTCACACCCACACATAACCAGACAACCTTTGCCTCCTAACGTATCTGGCAGATAATCAACCAATTACGTCATCAAAACATAATGTCTGATCGCAACGTTATGTGTCATCAGGATGGACCGCCTATTTATTATGTAATTTAAATATACTTGGCTATTTCTCCGGCTTCTCGCCATGTTGCGGAAAAGGTGATACTCATGCTCAGTTAAAAGTTAGATGCTCGTTACCGGTCACTAACAAGTTCACTCACTCGGTTACACGATGTGATGAACGTTATAAGGTCCTGACCCATCATCATATGTATTTTTTTTTTTAATTTGCGCACCCATCATCAAATGTACTCCAGATTTGTAGATCCATCCTCATGTGACTTTTAAATTTGTGTATGTCTATGTATAGACTTATGACGGTACAATAATACCATTCCATCTGTAAATGAGCTCCCCAACTCACATAGGCCCATCCACACACCAAGACCCTTTGACACTTGTACTTGGCGGATGATATGGGCAGTGATGGACTCTGTATTGTCACCTAATCCGACCTGATGGTCCCGCCTCTCAATACACGCACTCCAGACTGATTGCGCATATTTATTTATTTTTTTGTTCATAAGGCATTCTACGTGTATTTGTGCTTCTGTATGTACTGTTTATACGGAATCTAGATATATATGTTTCTCCTTGTGCAAGTACGCACTCTGTTACCGTGACACAAAAACCATCACACCGGTTTGTGTATGAACGCATACAAATGTAAATATATTTCTTTCATGGTTGTTTGTTATGGCAGTGGTTCTCTAACTCACATAGACACACCCATACCATCACACTCTTTGCTGTTCAATTAATTGGGCTATGGGTTTGAACTATAGAATTCATACTAATTAATATGCAAAATATTCCAAGGTCAAATAGCAACACCTAATCTCATTAGGATATAATGCATACTTATTGTGCACCTCAAACCTACCTTGACAGCTCTTTCGTCGTGACACGTTAGGGAGCTCAATGTTAGTAGTGTATAACGGTACAAGAATCACTTTCTTGAGTCACTTTTGGGCAAGGGCGGGGTAGGGCGCAATGCTGCAACCTTTGACTCACAAGCGAATGTGGGCGGAGCCTAACGGGGAACGGGGGGCGTAGGGTAAGACGGGAGTCAGTGAGCGGACAGACGGATAGCTTTCATATGTTAATAGGTTATATAAATAGAACGTTTACGCACTACCTCTGGTGTTCGCATTTCACCGGGGCATTGCATGCAACCTAGACTCATTCGGATGAATGGACGGACGGACGAACGGACGGATGGACGGACAGCGTTCGGAAATACATTGGCAAAGTTTATGTTTTGATCATTTTCCATTATATTGTATTTTAATATATGCTGCATTTATAGATATGTTTTTTCTTCTTTAAATGGTTGTAGTGGGGTATAATTAGTCACTAACTATTGCTCGATACATATATTTATACGATTTCTGGTAGGTGCGGTAGAAGAACCCCCTAGGCAGAAAGTTGGAAGCGCTCCTGGAAAATTAGAGGAGGTTGCTCTTGCCTGTTCTTTGTCTTATAAATTTGTTTCCGTGGCATGTTTGCTACGTTGTGAGTATATGTATCGTTATATATTTATGAATGGTTTAATAATTCTATATATATTTTCTGAACATACATGTTTGTATTCTTATCTACTTTGAGGGATAATACAATACTTAAATAGCCAAGTTATCACTTCAATAGACCAACTTGGCTCTGTCATCCCTCGAAAATTTGAAATTTTATTGAAATTTTGAATTTTAAATTTGTGTTATACATTTTGAACTCATGTAACACGTACATACGCTTGAACATACACATTCACATACGGACACAGCCTTATACAGATATACAGTCGATGACCTAGGCGAGTAATGTTAGGCAAACTGTTTTGTGAAAAACCGCATGTAATCAACTTATAATAGCTAGGTGGATACCGAGAATGGAGTCAGTGTTACGTTGAGATCAATCGGAGACACACGTTTCGTCATAGAATAAACAAAATGAATATTCGTATCTCAAAATTTTGTTTACAAGTGTTGGAAGAAGAAATCTCCGAAGATGAAATGAGTCGAATCAAATAAATATTGACTGGTGTTGGAAACATCTGTTATCTCAGAATGGATAAACAAGAATCAAAAAAGTGGGAGATATCATTCATATATGGATGCAGGACAAAGGAATTCGGCTTTGGGTAACTAATATCGACGCGATACATTCGTATGTAAGTAAGTTTAGGGAAAATAAGAGAGCAAATCTCGAAATTGATATGATCCTAATGGAAAAAAATCATCATCATGATTGTAATAAAGCTGAGGTAGTGGACAGCAAATTATACCTAAGAACAAAAGAAAAACTGGATCGTATGCAAAATTTCTCAATGATGAAGTTCATAATAACTTTGAATTAAAGAATTTTCGAATAATTAAGGTTCAAGAAGAAGAAGTAATACATTTGTGGACTCGAAGGAACGGAACAGCCTTCGGTTTTTACATCAAAGATATGATGGAGTTTATGACGGATTTTGAGAGGAAACTGAAATATAGTGATGATAAGTACGGTTGGATGTACGAACAATGCTCTTTCAACTCAAAAAACGAAGTAAATATCATTGATGATGTCAGCAAGGTCTGTAAATAATGCCAATAAAAACTAATAAAACTATGTAAGTCCTCAATGAAATGTTTATATTATTCTAAACTCAAAGGTTAGGTAATGAATTGCGAATATCGTGTCAGTCGGAGGTAACATCGAAATTGTCGAAATCAGTAGAAGAATATGTTTCGAAGCGTGAAATGATGCCAGAAACCTATCTCGAGGTAAATGATCTAGATGTGTTACAGATTGGTAGGATATAAATCTGTGTCCGATCAGATATTGAAACGAAGTCATCGTCAAGAATATGAACATTATAGGAAAGAAAGATGTAAATCAGAGATGCAAGTCGGCAAAGGTTGTAGAGTCAAGTGGAGATATTGAAGTAAATGTGGTAGACCTAATATGAGACGAAGTGTTCGTTTGTTTGAAACTGGATACAAATTTGAATTACTTTTAGAACTCAATCCATCCATGATTGAAAAGTGGGACCTCTCTGCTAACTAATACGGATTGAGAGTGACAACGAAATAAATAACATGCATGTTAAAGAGATGTCTGGAGTCGTCTGGAGGGGTTCATATGTATATATCAATGACTGAATACCGTTCATAAGGTTAGGTTAGGTTTTGATGGGTGTGAATAACATGTTAAAGTGATGTAGAATTTTACCAAATCAAAAATAATATGAATTACCTGTAAATTTCAAACCATCAAAGTTTGAAAATGGGTCCTCTCTGCTAACTAATATGGGATGAGAGTGACAACGAAATAAATAACATATATGGTAACGTGATATTTAGAGTCGTTTGGAGGGCTTCATATGCATATAACAATGACTAAAAACCATATATAAGATTAAGTTAGGTTAGGTTAGGTTTTGATGAGTGTGAATAACATGTAAAATCAAGAAACAAATGAAACAAATGTATAACAATCAAAACAACAGATGTAATTTGCATATGAAAATGGATGAAATTTGCTAGATCAAAATTGTAAGAGTGAATCAAAACTGCATAGGATAGATCAAAATGTCGAGCGGAGTGGAGAGGATGGATATGAATATATCATAAATCGATGAAAAAGTAACATATGTATGCAGTAAAAAATCTCGAACGTTGACACATAATTCATGGTTAAGTTGGTTAGGTTAGGTTATTTTGGGATGATTAGTTCTTTTCACATTACACGACATGGAACTGGTCTACATTAGATATCTTGTAACAAAAACGAGGGACTTTGTTCTAATGGAAAAAATCATTGATCAGAGTTAAAATGCTACAGATGTTAACCGACGCTGTATATGCATACAAATGTGTGTATGTGCCTACACAGTGAGGCTAACTACCCTGTAAATGCGCACAGAAGTGTTCATGTGTGTACATGGTGTGTGATATTAAAAAATATATTTATAAATATAACTATGTGGAGTGATTTGATATGTACATCGCACAAAATAATGACTAAATATCGTACATAACCATAAAACTTAAATGAAAATATATAATTATTGGTTAAGTTGGTTAGGATGACTAGATATTTGAATCTAACATCGCGTGAAACTGTTCCACATTATAAAAAGTGTGACAAATTGAAGTGAATTTGTTCATTTTGGATCCTACCTGTTGAGTCTCATCCAAACATGTAACATCTGCAAAAGGATATTTGCTGGATTAAATTGGAGAAATGTATTCAAATTGCTTTTGATATGATAAATATACAGCTCAAATGGAGAGTTTCATACATATCAATATCATACATAAGCATCAAACTTGATCAAAAGTACATAACTATTGGTCAGAAGACTGTTAGGTTAGGTTGCCTAAGTATTAATATATTTGGCAGCGAATGGTAACTCTTTTTGCATTCATTGATATATGATCTAGGTTGTCGTACATTGATATATATTTCGCTAATTATGTATCTTAGACATAGATTATATCCTAGATCATGTTGACTGCGGACCCTACATTACAGATTTGTAGTAAATATGTTAGAGTGGATTCATTCAATAATCGTTATAATAGACGCAAATGGTAGAAGCAACACATCCAACACTACAAAAAAAATATAATTCTAACAGTAAAACCGTACATAAAACTTGCTACCGCTTTAACACCCATAACTATCACTGACATATGCGGGAATCTTACATAAACATTTTGAAAACTACAGTCTACTAACGAGCGATCACCTAACATTACTTGTAACTAGTCGATATTACTGGGCATGTAACACCTACAGTGAAAAAAATATATATATGTAGGCACACAATCTGCTAAAGATTGGTAAAACCACAGAGTACAGTAAATAGATTTGATAAGAAAAACAGCTTAAATCAATGAAGAAATACATGACATATGAAATAAACGACTGGAAAATATATAATCCTTGGTTAGATTAGGTTAGGTTAGGATGGGTTAGGATTACGACCATCATCACAGAACTATAGTAAAAAATGCTACAGTGGATCTGGTGAATGATCGAATAAGTCGGATATTCTGAATTGGAACGCAATCTCATGACAAAGCCTGAATTAATCAGTAACTTCTAAGTGTATAAACTGCAAACGGATCACAAATATTTATAGAAGTAAGACATACGGGAATAAGCATCTATTAAAGACATGCGAGCGGATAACATAATTGAGATGTATATTAAATTATTGAAGAATTTTAACACTAACACTACACAAATTCCCTAGATCAATTCTCCAAGACGACATGGGACCAGACCCAAATCAAGTGTCAAGAGGTAAAACATATCAACATTTTGAAACATTACATCCAATAAGGCGTAATTTATACCAAACATTCCATGAAAATTAGGCGAATTTATGCCTGATTTAGATATATTCCTATGATAACTAGTCAAAACATACAACAACAACTATAAAATAGCTAAATAAGATTCTCTACTCTACCCTAAGCGACGTTGATTAATTATTATATACGGTGTATCCTACCACACCCAGAGGATGTATGGTCAATCAATACACGATGCCGATGTACACTACTGATCTTAGAAATAATAGAAATAATCCTGCACTTTAACTCCTAATGTAATCTGGTTCATGAAAATCATATACTAACATAACAGCCATACCGAAAATATCTGACACCGAGTTAATGCGAATAATGTTATTTCTACTACGATACCTATTCAAATCTATAAAAAAATCCTAGACCTAACTGATGCTATGCCTCTAGTAGGAGGAAATCGAATTCCACTGTGTCATAACAACAAACTTTACAATGGTTTACTAGGTCACACCTCAACAA
This sequence comes from Gammarus roeselii, assembly GCA_016164225.1. NCBI lineage: Eukaryota > Metazoa > Arthropoda > Malacostraca > Amphipoda > Gammaridae > Gammarus > Gammarus roeselii. Next base: position 3,941 of record SDVV010014033.1, on the reverse strand, counting down.
TCTACCACTGATACATAACAAATTTAGAGATAACCCCCATCACGGTACAATACTTCAGACATACCATGCATCTGTTTAGTCCATCATCTCTTAACAACATCGAGCAAAGTCACATCCTGGACATAACCAAGAATCTATACACAGGCACAGTTGTCAGAATAGGGCTGACATCAGTCTCGAAGAGTGTGTGGCTATAAAAAGCTGGGCTTCTGTTCACTGACGACCTAAGTAAATCACCACAACGAATAACAGCTTGTCGGATAATCTCTCAAACAAACCAATGGAAGTTAAGATCGACGTTCACAGGAACTTACATAAATCACGTTGAACTTGGACGAACTCCAAATGACAACCATACAGTGTAAACCACCTCTACACCAGGATCCCCCCATCCAGTAGATTGTCTTCTAAAACGTTAACTATACGCTTGCTAGGGTTCAATTACAAAATTCCACAGAGATGCATAACGGACTTACACCTCTTAAACATACATTTCTATGATTATCGTAGAAAATCATACAACAACAACTATAAAAATAGCCAAATAAGATTATCTACTCTGCTCTAATTCGCGTTAAAAATGTAATACTGTATGGTATCTAGCATAGTAAATCAAAAATAGGCAAAAACAACACGAGATTTTGCCCAGAGCAATCTCTACCTCCACCTAAATATTGAAGGAGTTAGAGCCAAACGTTGCCAGGATGTAAGAAGATATATAAAACACGAAAAATATCTAACTTGAAACTAAATTATGCCTGAAATAATGTTCTACGGTGCAGATACAAACGTAATATTCATATAATTGTATAAGAACCCAATGCCTTGCATCGAAGATGGAAACTGTACAGAGAATATACAAAACTGAAAGACCCATACAAAAATCTCGAGTTATGACAAAGCAAAAAGATCAATTCTCTACCATACCCATAACATACTTTAAAAAACTGTGATGAACGAGAAAAAAGCATGTAACCAATCAAACAACAGACTTGAATGAGATACCAGGACATGAGTGCAACATACGCTGAAACCTATAGTGAATGGTCTGGAATACTTCTACACGATTACGCTACAGTATATACAAATCTGATGAAATTAACCTCACCTCAGTCCAAAACAGGGCTAAATCAACATTTCTTCAACTAAATTAACCACGGCTCAATCGTAACAGAATGTCATATATACATATTAAATACCAAAATGCTGCAATAACCGACCAATTATGCATGAAATAGTATGCTATATGGAAGATGCAAACCAAAATTATCCTAAGAATTCTATAACTGTATGAGATAACTATTCAAAATTTAAAAAAACACTACAAAAGTCAACATAAATCAACCAAATAATATTAAACATACATAACACAATATAATGGGGTAGATAGAATTTCGTAACGAAACTGCTGTATCAACCTAAAATATAATCATCTACTCGCCAACTACCAGACTAATAAACCATACTATTCCTATAGATATTATATACATATGAAATAAATAGATGGAAAACACATAACATAGCCTAAACTCAATATCAGGCTGGTACCCCACCAAACAACCTCCGAGTGAGTCAATTATACCCTCAATTAGATATGAAAACAAACATATATGTCCACAGAAAATATAAATAGAATTATTATTATAATTATAAATCAAATTTTCCAGGAGTGCATCCAACTTTTTGCCTAGGGGATCCCTACGCCCCACCCCACCAGAAAATTGGAATAACACTAATCCTACCAGAACCGTATAAATATATATAACGCGCAACAGTTAGTGACCAATTATACCCCAATAGAACCATCTAAATAACAAAAAACTTACATAAATACAATAAAGATCAAAAATACAACATAAACTAAAATGTTCATAATATAAAACTGCCAATCTAGGCCGCTAGCCTGCTTCCAGCCCGCCGATACCCCTTCCGTCCCCCCCTTCCACTCCCCCCTCCGTCCGTTAGCTGACTCACGCACCAAACCAGTTCCGGTGCTTTCGTCTGACTCCGGCCCTACCCTACCCCACCCAAAAGTGACTCTAGAATGCCGTTCTTTGGACCCTTTATACTACTAACAGCCGTCTCCCCGAGGAAATCAGCAGAATCCGCGTCAGGAGAACGAGAACGCATCTGAAGACTCTCCGGCTGCTACTACTCAATGCTGGGTCAGTTGTGAGCCAACGACTGAAAGACTTGTATTGTTAGGTTTGAAATGCCAGATTTAATAGGCGTCACGGAAGCCTGGATCCAGGCGGAAAAGATCGATTTGAATTCAAGTTTGAATTAGTAAGGGACGACCTCTCAAAAATAATACCGCCCTCTAAGATATTGAAAAAATGTCGCGTTTTATGAGCGAAATCACCTCGGATCCACTCGCTGCTCCATTGACATTCCACATGAAGTAATAGTTGTAGAAGCCGAGGGTACCACCAGAACAGCACACATACTGCTCGTAAGCCGGCCAGTTAGTGACACGATGCCTGAAGGTTATCGTGCACTACATTTCATTTTGTATTCGTGATGGCATTCGTAACTATTCCTAGTCACAATTGTTGTCGAAGACGATGGCTACGTGGGAACCTATACCGGAACAGTCTTTCCTAATTACTTGTGTTTGAAGCGACTGCATGACTCGCCGCAAAGCCATTCGCCAGGACTACCAACACTGCAGCTGCTAGCACTCTCTTCATCATCGCTGCAAAAGATGGACTCTAATCGACTGAAGCTTTTACACACTGATCAACACCCATTTTTTTACACTACTCGACATTCACATTTATACACTGCTCGACAGTCACATTTATACACTGCTCGACAGTCACATTTATACACTGCTCGACACTTGCATTTATTCACTGCTCGAAACTCACTTAAAAGCACTGCTCGACACTCACATTCATACACTGCTCGACACTCACATTTATACACTGCTCGTCACTCAAAAAATCCAGCGGTTAAATAAGAATTCGCAATCACGCACACAACTCTAGTTTTCATTCAATCGAGCTAATTGTTTAGTTTGCTGTCTTCACCTGATTGATGGCGTTAGTTCCAGCGAAGGTAGAGAAATATATAAAACTAATAATTTTCCAAGTCACTGCTATGCAATTTGACATGACCAGTCACTAATTCGAATCTATACACAGCTGCTGACGAAAATCAGATTTTTGAAATTGCATTTCAATATCGTCACGCAGCTAAATTCATTAAGTGAATGTTTCAAATTTAAGTCCTGATCAAATATTGTTATTCCGTAAGGTGATTGGAAAACAATAACAGAAGATTTTACTAACATCTAAAATTTCTTAAACAGGTTGGTATTTTGTCCAAGCTGATAATACTGTAAACTCCACAAACAAGACGTAATTTTGCTGATCTGTTGTATGAAATTGTTATACAGTCACGAAAAGAGGTTCTATTGCAGCGAAGACGGGTACGAAAATTTAAGGACAAAGCAAAGAGAGGTTCACACCTGGCTGAATTTGAGAAAGCAAAAAATAACCATAAGAAGACCTGGAACATCATTGGGAACATCGTGACCCACAGACAGCCGAAAAAAATTAGCAACAATGAAGTAGCTAAATGTTAGAAACACACATATGATGAGGTGATGGAAGAACGTAGTGGAACACCTACAGGCATGAATGGAACCTGGGAACAAAAATAATCAAGTCGTCACACACCTCCGTTCCTACACATTTTGCCGCCTACATAATAAACACGATCACCCAAGCTAGCAAGTGAGGGAGACCATGTCATGCCGTTTATTCGCTCAAAAACACAAACTCCGTGGGCACGATGGCATAACGCTGCAATATCTAGAAGACGAGTTAGGAATAATATTGCCATACCTCCAATTGTTCATCAACACATCCATGCAGAGCAATCCATAAATAAGGGGAGAAGAATGATCCCTCAAATCATACACCCATAAATCTCCT
>SDVV010014032.1:0-14924 GCA_016164225.1 Gammarus roeselii | reverse complement strand
ATGGTGCCCTTGTTTGTTACTCATATGAGACCCATCTTGGACAAATGCTCATGTGTGGAATGTGGGATGTTTGGGGAATCTGAGACGGTGGACCAGGGAGATTGATGTACTGGGTGGTGTGAAATATGGTGAGCGGCTCAGATCTTTGCAGCTGTTTTCTGTGAGAGGGAGGTTGTTGCGTTTGGATTTGGTGGTGTGAAGTGGTGGAAGATTTTTCAATATTCTGTGATTCAGGTTTGTCTGCCCTGTTTGAGAGTGCTCCGGATATTGATATGCGTGGGCATTCTTTCAAGCTGGTGGTTCCTCACTGTCAGACAGACTATAAACGCAGATTATTTTATTCCTGCTGAGTGCAAGTTTGGAACCATGTGGGGATGGTGATGCTTCCAGCACAAGCACAGTTGAGTCGGCGATTCAGGCACTAAAGGAGTTCACCAGGGGAGAAATTTCGGCCTAGGAGGTGCAGACAAGGGCAAGTCTGGGGGGGGGGGCACTCCTTGATGTGGTGCGGCTTCTTCGCTGCAGTCTACCCTTGTGGACGCTACTGCTTCTGAGCGACGCTGCTTGCCGTCGTTCCCGCCTGCTGTGGATCTGCTAACCTTGCCTTTGCGGTCGGCTGCGGTGCCTGGTGGCTCTGCTGACGTGAGTGTGCGGGGTTGTGGGGGGGCGAAGTGCTGGGTGTGCTGGTGGTCTTGTGGCCAGCTGGGCTGCTGTAGCGGGCGCTGGTTTGGCATGTTGCTTTTGCCATCCCAGGCTGAGTGGTCAGCCTGTTTTTTGTGGTGTTTGTCGGTGGGGTTTCCACTCAGAGATCATGTGCTTGGGTATTGAGGGGAGATTGATTGATGCTGTACTATCAGATTCGTCGGGTGCTGTAAGGTATATCTGTTGTCACTGTCGAGGCTGCGGAGATAATTCGGAGACAGTCAACCATCATCAGAAGTCCTTTTCTCAATTGCTGGAGGCGGTCGGAGCATTGGTGGGGCAGGTTAGAGGTTTGATGGCGGGTGTGAGAAGTGAGGGCAGTTGTTAGTCTACTCAGGAAAGTTAACAGGCTGGTCGTCTGGGAGGCCGTGCCACTGATGGTTCCTCTGGAGTTGGGTTGTTTAAAACGGATGTCATTGAGGAAATGAGGGAGCTGAATGAGAGGGAGAAAAGGAAGTGCTCAGTTATGCTGAGAGGTTTTGAGTGTGAGACCATTGAGCTGGTGCAAGCAAAGTTTCATGATGTGTGCCATGTCTAGGGTGTAAATGTTGTTCTGACTGACTTGGTCAAGATCGGCACTATAGGTCTGTTCAGAGCAAAGGTGAGCAATGAGGATTCCAGGCACAACCTGCTCTCCCACGCCCCTAGGCTTGAGAGCTTGGATGGTTTTAAGAGTCTTTACATTCAGAAAGACCTAACCTACAAGCAAAGAGGAGAGTTGCTGACTCGGAGGCGTGCTCTCAAGGCATCAAAGGGTGACAGAGAGGAGATAAGTGAATTCTTGGCGGCTGCTGCGGGACGGGGGCTGATCTCGGTGCTGGTTGGGGTGGGCCTGTGGCTGTTTCCGGGAATTTCTCTGGTTGTGCACTGGCTGTTGATTATCGAGGCGGTGGCGGTCGCGCTGGGGCGACTGCGGTGGTTAGTCGTGGTGTTGGGAGCGGGGCGCGTGGGCGTGGCGGTGCTGGTGATAGCCCGGGCGGTGTTGGTGGGGGCAGGGGGGATGCTGGCGGCCTGGGTGTTGCTGGCGGCCGCGGTGGTGCTGGCGGCTGCGGTGGTGCTGGCGGCCCCGCTGTGGTGCTGGCGGCCGCGGTGGTGCTGGCGGTCGCGGTGATGCCGGAGTGCGCGGTGCGGCCGGCGGCCTGTGTAGGGTTGGGAGCAGTGATGGTGGTGTTGGGGGCGGTTGTATCTCTGGTGGTGGTGGTGATCGTGGAGCTCTGATTGGTACCCATGGCATCCCGGGTGGCCGCGGGGGCGGTGCTTTTAATTAGCTAGTCGGTCTTTGCAGATGGATTTCTTCAGTCTGAGGTTGTGCTGTGTCAATTTGAATTCTCTGATGAATAAGGTCCCTTTTGTTGGTCATATGGTGCAGCGGTGGGATATGCAGTTGGTATGCGTGTGCGAGTCGAGGTTGACTTCTTTGGTGTCCTTATCCTTTGTTGATTTGGCAGGGTTTCAGCTGGTGTGGGAGGTGAAGAAGCATGGAGTCTGTTTGTATGTTGAAAACAATTCGATGTTTGTGCCAATTGAGGTGACTTTACCCAATGTTGCTGCCATTTCCCTCCTTGATTATGATGTTTTGGTTGTGGTGGCGTACCGCCCACCCCCCTACTCAGCTGAGGAGAATGCTAAACTGATTGAATTCTTGATGGACTTTTGTGTTGGCAGACAGGTTGTTGTTCTTGGGGATTTTAACTTGCCTCCATTGGATTGGTCTGCAGACGTTTTTAATAATTATATCCCTCCCGTTGATTCCCAGTTTCTTGATTGTTTTGTTCTTCTTGGACTCACTCAGTGGGTGAGGGAAGGTACTTTTGTGGACTCTGGTAGCATTCTGATCTAATGTTGATTACAGAGGTGGATCGGGTGTCTTCTGTGGCAGTTTTGCCTCCTCTTCCGGGGTGCCACCATGCCCCTGTCTTGGTGGAGTATCAATATCATTCAGATGAATGATACTGCAGGGGATCCTGATTTGAAATCAGCTATGTAGTCTCGAGGTGATTACAGGAGCATGAGAGAGGTTTTAGAGGGTGTTGACTGGCATTATGAGTTTCTGATTCTGTATGGCACTGTGGAGTACAACTATAGTTTGTTTCAGTCAATTGTCCATTCACTTGTGGACAAGTTTGTTCCCACTCGAGACTCTGCTTCACGACCAAGCTGGTTGCGGGGCCCTTCTAGGGAACTGATGTCCAGTAGATCTAGGGCTTGGGAACAGTATAAGCTTTAGAGGGGGGAGCTTGGTAGGCAGCATGAGGAGGTGTTGGCATCCTTGCAGAAATTTAGTGGGTCTAATTTTAAGTACAGAAATTTTTCACGCTACAGCCAGTGTCTGTATGAGCAGAAATTAGCAGACAACTTCTCTGTTACTCCAAAGATGTTCCACTCCTATATCAGAGGAAAGAAGACGGACTGTCCTTCTGTTGGTCCTCTGAAGCTTCTTATCTGGTGAGGTTGTTGCTGGTCAGAGAGACATGAGTCAGCTGTTTGTAGACTCTTTTTCATCTGTTTTTGTGGATGCTGATCCTGCCGGCCCTTCCCCAAATAATTTTTTTCCCGGAAAATTTCAGTAAAATTTGTGTGACTAGTCTGTTAGTTTCCCAGGTTCTGGGTGGTTTAGACTTATCTTCTGCCTCTGGACATGATGGCATTCACCCAGGTGTTTTGAAGTCATCTTCTTGGCAGCTGTCATTGCCCTTGTCTCTGATTTTGCAAAATCATTGGGCCTGGGAGTTTTACCGGAGGCCTGGAAGGAATCTCGTGTTGTTCCTATATTCAAGTCTGGTTCAAGAAGTAACCCTCTCAATTACCGACCAGTGAGTCTTACTTCTGTTTGCTGTATGTTGCTGGAGCGGGTTATTGTGTCCCAGTTGGTGTCGTTTCTGGAAGATTATGGTGTTTTGTCTGAGGATCAATTTGGTTTCAGGGTGGGAAGAAGCACTGAAGACCAACTTTTGCTTACTTATGGTGAGGTTGCTGATTGGGTAGATGGCGGCATGGTTGTTGATGTCGTCTTTCTGGATTTCTCTAAAGCGTTTGATGTGGTCAGTCACTCGGTTTTGTTAGACAAACTGAGATGTGTCTGATAGGGAGGCGAATGTGTGTTACCGGGGGGAGGGGAGTTGTCAGTGACTTCCAAGGAGGGACAAGTGGTGTGCCTCAGGGTTCTGTGCTGGGTCCGCTCTTGTTCTTGCTATAGGTCAATCATGTTGCAGCAGGTGTGGCTTGTGAGTAGAAGGCCTTTGCTGACGACTTCAAACTTTATTTGAGTTTCCCCCGCGCTGTACAAGCAGTTCGCCTGGGTGTGTCTTCCTTGCAGAGGGATCTGAATTTGGTACAGTCGGTGTTGTCATGGAATCTCTCCTTGAACATTGACAAGTGTATCTTTATGCATTTCTACAGGGACCATCTTCAATTGAAGCAGATTGATGATAGAACTGCTTATAATTTGAATGGTAGGGTACTTGAGCTAGTCGATTCCTTCAGGGACTTGGGAGTGCTTGTTGACTCAAGGCTGCGGTTCCATCTCCACGGGAGGAGTGTAGTAAGAAAGGCTTCCACTCTGACGACCAGTCTGCTCCGCTCTACTGTCAATAGGAGTTCTGTTTTCATGGTCTCTTTGTTTTATTACTCATATAAGACCAATCTTGGACTACTGCTCATGTGTGTGGAATATGGGATATTTGGGGGATCTGAGACTTCGAGTCTGTGCAGAGGAGGTGGACCAAGGAGATTGAAGGGCTGGGTAGTGTGGACTATGGTGAGGGGCTCAAAGCAATGCAGTTGCTTTCTGTGAGGGGGAGGTTGTTGCGTTCAGATCTTGTGAAGTGTTGGAAGATTTTTCATTGTTCTGTTGATTCAGGTTTGTCTGCTCTGTTTGAGAGAGCTACGGGTGTTGGCACACGTGGGCATTCTTCTAAACTGGTGGTTCCTTGATGTCAGACGGACTATAAACGCAGATTCTTTTCTCGATGTGTGCAGATTTGGAACCGGCTGCCCGCTGATGTGGTGCAGTGTGATTCACTTTGCGGCTTCAAGAGGGCCCTGGCCGAGGAATTGGGGGTAGTGTTGTATGAGTTTTGCTAGACTCAATTTGATGTGAAATTGTGGCTTTGTTTGTGTTCCTGACAGTTGTGTGCAGTTGTTGACTGTCTTCATTGTTTTGTTTCTTTGGACCTATTGAGCGCATTTCGACCAGCGTCCTGCTGCAGCGCTTGTACCGTGCTGTTCTTTTTGATTGCTGGCGCGCTGAGGTGTACTGCCTCCCATGCCTGAGTGCCCTGTTGGCGGGGCTGTTGGGGCTGTGGGGGGCTGCAAAGGTGAGATACAAAGGTGAGTTACTGCCCGCTGATGTGGTTTAGTGTGATTCCCTTTGTGGCTTCAAGAAGGCTTTGGCTGAGGAGTTTGGGGAGGTGTTGAACGAGTTTTGCTGAACCATATGGAGATTTGATTTTCAGATTTTGTTTGCGTTTCTGACAGCTGTGTGGAATTGATGACTGACTTCAGTGTTCTTTTTCCTTGACCTATCAAGCGCATTCCAACCAGTGTGTCCTGCTGCAGTTTTTGCATCGTGTTGTTCTTTTTGATTGCTGGCGCGTCAAGGTGTACTCCCTCCCATGTCTGCATTGCCCTGTTAGTGGGGCTGTTGGGACTAAGGGGGGCTGCAAAGGTGAGATACCTTGGTCAGATCATGGGTTATTGCAGATGCAGAGCTAGTTCGTTAATAAGGTCGAGGGTGTGATAGTATTTCAAGGGAGTGCTGGATTAGAGGTTGCCCATGTCAAGGACCTGTAGTGGTGGCATTCTTCAATCATTTTGTGTTTAATGTTTTTACGGTGTTACCGTGCTTCATGCTTGCAGGTCAGACAAACACGTTGTTCTTAGTCTCCAGATGAGGTCTAATTAATGTGTGGCTGGAGAAAGGTCAATGAAAGCAGGGGTATAGGATCAAAGTACTCTGAATCAATGGCAATGGGGTTGCAAACTTCCTACCAAAGAATGTACCTAGTAAGGAAGCATGGGCAGGTGGGGATGCTGACTCCTGAAGGAAGACAGCATTCTGCAAGGCAAGAATATTGAATACCAATAAGATACTGCACCAATGGGTGCAGCTTCCTGAAGCACACAGGAGAATTAACATATGAAAATATCAGGCAAAAATTAATGGGATTCTACACTGCAGAAATAACATTGAAGTAACACATCAGTACAGCATCAATCAATAGGCCTAACTTAGTCAAATAAATATGCCAAACTAAGGCAAATCAAATTCATGCATTATAGCTTATTCTATCTGCACAAATAGGCAACAAAATTAGGGTGAGGAACTAACAGATTGCAAATCGTACACAATTAGCAGAACATTCTGATATTCACGCACTAAACAAAAGAAAAATAAACAAAAGCATAAGCAAAACTTGAAAATGATGGTTCAGCAATATGTTCTGCAAGCAAGTTAAGCAGTCCAGCAGTGAATGAAAATATAGACAAGGCAGACACTAGAACCCATGAACTGTAAAGACTTCAGGATTGCATTATCAATAAACCTGGGTTTACATGACAAAACAAAACAATAAATTGAATTCTGATAATGAGCATACAGATGAAGAAAGAAATATGCTGAATTCAAAAGAATAATGAAATGAATTAAAAAAAAAGTAAGAATTTCACTAACTTATGGGTGGGTGTTCATGCAATATTCTGCAGGAAACCATACAGCACTCACCATGGCAATGACTTCAGACCAGTTCAATGGATGCAGTGGCTTACACAATTAGTGAGGCAGTTGGCAAGCATAAAGCTAATTAGTCACTAATAGGACAGGCAAAGCTAGGAACTGAGGTTACTGCTGACAATCAAATCCTGTAACAAATTGAAACAGGTTTTGACAAGTAAAGGTACAACCCATGTGGAAGTGAGGAAAAAATGTAATGATCAATCAATTTAGAAAGTGAGAGAAGGATTGTGCTGAGAACGAATACACAAAAGGCTGCACGGTGGCAATGGGTGATTTGAAGATTGTACTTGATTTCTTAGAGTACATAATTGTGTGTTTCACGATATTTGTACTACTGAATCAGGCATATTTTTAATGTTTGTATAGGTAATACCTCTAAGAACTTTGTTTGACTCGTCAACTTTGAATCACGTCCTAAATGCAAATATACCAATGTTCACCTGTAAGTTGAGAAACTGCAGATTTTTCTACTTGTGTTTGTCTAAAGATTCATCATTGAATAAATGATTCTTAATATTATAAAGATTTATAATTGAATAACTTTAATCATTATTTTTTCAATATTAGGGAGAAAATCACTTCCAACCACTTACTAAATAAGATGTTCTATGGTGGCATTACTCAATTGTTATTATATAGAGTCCTAGCTGGCAAAAGGCAGCAATATTATGTTTTGATGCATTACATTGTTTTTGGTACTGGTTAATTCCTTAGCTGGTAGCAGAAGATACTACATCTTTTGAGGGTTGATGGATTCTAGGGGCTGTGGGTCTCTTTGAGAGCATTTATGTGATGCAGTATGCGTACACATTGGAAACTAACTCTGTGTTTTTGGTTATGTTTTGCAGGGAGCAGCTGGTTCATGGTGAACCATCCTGCTGCCCCAGCTATATACTCCTTTTGTTGTTAGGTTGAGTCTATTTGGCCAAATTTTATAATTGAAGTAGCATTTTTACCTCAACAACGGTCCCTGGAATTAAAAATTTTCTGAGACATCAGATCTAGAACTGTTAGCTAGGGTGCCCTGAAAGATAGCACCACTACATCTCACCCTTTCTAAGCACAAGAACCACCACCATTCCCTCCCTCAACTCACCCAATATTAGGCCCTGTAGCACTAGGACCACCAACATCCCCTCTCTCCACTCACCCCATTGCGGGTCAGTAGTACTAGGATTACCACCACCCCTTCCCTCAACTTACCTTATGCCGGCCCGGTAGCACTAAAACGCCAGCACGCCCTCCCACAGCTAACCTTAATGCACACACGATTGCACTAGGACTGCAACTATCCCCTCCTTCAACTCACTCCATTGCAGGCCCGGTAACAATAAGATCACAAATATCCTCTGTCACTGCACTGTAGGCCCAGTAGCACTAGGACCACCATCATCTCCTTTGCGCGCTAATTAGCCCCAGGACCACCGCTAGCCTGTTCCTCGACCCGTTGCAGGTCCGGTGACACTAGGTCCATCACCATTATCTTCACTCTCCCAGCGAGCCAATTAGCATTAGGACCTCTACTAGCACCTTTCTTGACTCACCCCAGTGCACGGCCCATTGCAGGCCCGGTGGCATTTTGAGCAGAGCAGTTTAGTGTCGTCCCTGAAGGACTCGTAGTAGCCCGAGCCACAGGCGTTGCACACGGTCGAGTTGTAACCCTCATCACAAGTGCACTCGCCGTTACCCTTGCGAGTGCCATCGCCCTGGTCAGTTCAAAATACCTGTAGCTAGTTCATTGATGGTGAAAAACCACAATACTTCCTTGACTGTACCATCAGTTGCAACAAGCGAGCAGTTTTGAGTATTCACCAATCATCCTGTAGTTGCTACAAATAGTTTGTTTAGAGGGTTGCTTGAAATTAATAGGGTTGTTTGCTCCACTAAGTCACTACTGATCAAAAATTAAATCAATTTGTAAAACAAAAGATACACCAATGTGAGTATTTGCATCAATTGTGCAACTTTTGCAGGCCATTGTACATGAATGCTATAAAATTCCAAAGTTTCAGTTGAGACAACGAGAACCCTGGAATTTTAGCTTCCATGTAAAATGACCTGCAGACCATTGTACTTTTGTAGGCCATTGAACATGAATGCTAGAAAATTCCGTGAAATTTTAGCATTCATGTACAATGACCTCCAAAAATTGCACAATTGATGCATGTATTCACATTAGTATATCTTTTGTTCGATAAGTTGGTGATTTTATTTTTTATCATAAGTAACTTTGTGGAGCAAATAACTTGATTAATTTCAATCTACCCTCTAAACAAACTGTTTGTAAAACTTGAAGCATGATCAAAGAGTTCATAAAATGAGTTCATACAATACAACAAATAAAAATTTGAGAAATTATCATTCAAAGTCTAGTAGCTTCAAATTAAATTCTCAACAGCAAAGAATAAAGCAAAATTCTTAGTAGACAAGTTGTGGAAAACAGAAAAACAAAGTTTTCCAGAGTCAAAACAATGTCATAGAAAAGTTATCAACCTTTTTGTGTTTTATCAATATAGCTATGTGCTTACTTCTTAGATAGTTTAGGACATATTATTAGCAATATTAAATATTTCAAGTATAGCTATTAGTTATCTTTATTTTTGTGCCTAGGATATCTTTTGTTTAAAAAGTGGGTTACAGCATAGCTTCCACATCACAGCCTTTTTTTACCCATGGCGTCTACGGTCTGGCCTTCTACTATTCAAGGGACTGGCTAGAATGTTTCATTCTGGGTCGGGTAGTTTGTTATGACGAGAGGCCAACACACTACATACTCGGCCACATTATGTTTCAATCACTGTATAGTCACCAGCACAAACTGCAAAAATGTCTGATGATTGGATAAAGCAGTAAACAAATGTATCTGCTCAGGTATGAACTGAATAAATCATGCAAAGTTATATTTTAACAATTTTTGCAACATGTTCAGCTAGCTACCTGCCACACTCTTGAAAAATAATTCATCTTTGCATGAATAGGGGTAATAAAAATAGTTTCACTTATCCAGCATTTTGTTTTGTAATCACTATAGCTATAAAAAAGCAGAAGTTTAGTGTGCTGTTCCTAATTTTGAATTGCACCTCAACACTTGGGCAGTTAGGCATTTGCAGCTTATGGTGCAATAAAACACTTTGTAGCATTTGTTCAATTTTAAAATATTAATAGTAAATTATTGAATTATCAGCATTAGATATAACCAATGATTACTGAAAAAAATTAATGGCATCATAAAAAAATCATCTTTTTGGTAGCTACTAAGAAATTTAAACTAGTAAGGCCTGGCGAAAAAATGATTAGGTTCATCAATGCAAATATTTGACTTTCCTTGTAGGAGGATATTGTCAACATTCCAAGAATGCTGCAATATTTTTTTGTAAAAACTAGCAGCCATTTTTGGAATTTGGAGTCAGAAAAGCATCAATATAGTATTAGCTATGAATATCTGTTTTTTGTTATTATTAAAAACTCATTCAGATTCAACTTTTTTTTTTCTCAAGCTTGATGAAAAAAATCAACTGCAGAATTTATTGAAGAATTTTATATGCCATGACATAATGAGTTGCATCAGCATTGAATTTGTAAGTCACAAGAGATGGTTTATATGCTGGAATTGCCCTACCAAAGAGTCTGACACGGAAGAGGTGAACACTGTACCTTACACTTGCCATGTCCTGAACAAGGTTTCTCAGCACCTCCCTGACAGGGCAAGCACTCTGGGCCATAATGGTGAGATGGACAGCAGAGCAGTAGCCGGTCCACACACAGCCAAGAGTGAAGCTCCTCAGCCTGGCCTTCAAACCACCACTCCTCCAACAACCGTTCGTGCTGCTCTGACAGGCCTTGACACTGCAGAAAATAAAAAATAGTTTCTTTTTCTTCTGGACATTAGGTAGCTTTTGATGTTTTCACCAGAACCTGCAAATTCGAAGATAAGGATTAGCTACATTGTAACAACATTGGTTTTTGACTCAAAATTCTCAAAAACTAAGGGTATCAGAACCAAGCTTGTAGCTCACAAGTAAGAACTTTTCTGTGACCATGGCTCCCTTGCCTGGATTGAAGATTGGGTGAGGCATGCGGGGGTCTGGGGGATGATACAGTGTACATTTAATAGCCAAATCTATGGCCTGTTGTCTGCAGGTCCATATTCAGCATCTAGAGCGTGTTAACCGCTCCTGTCCATCCTTCAGCTGTTCAGGAACCGTCTCTAGTCCGAAAAGGCTAGAGCACGCAAGGTAAGTCTTCTGTTCAGGAACAGTCTCAATTCCTGGGGCCTGTGTCTGCCCATGTGTGTGATCTGGCCTGGAAGTGAAGACATGTGTTCCCAAACTGTTCTGTGCTTGTTAAACCCAGAGGATGCTCATAGGAAGCCCACATTTTTTATGATCCCAGAGGTCAAATCCCAGATTGTTTGGCACACACAGAGTTGGTGTTGGTTTGGCAGGCTCCATGACCTTGCCCCTTAAATAGCTTGGGTGGGCATTTGCAATCAAAATTGGTGTCAAATGTGGGAAAGACCACTGCTCAACTGCCCTGGGATTTGGTTTAGTAGGTAGGGATTGTGAGTGTGAGTGTGGCTCCCTTGCCTGGACTGGAGATTGGGTGGAGCCCACTGTTGTCTGGGGATGTTCATGTATACATTTAATGGCTAACTTATGGCCCGTTGTCTGCAGGTTCATCTTCAGCATCTACGGCATTTAACCCACTCCTGTCCAGCCTTCAGCTGTTCAGGAATAGTCTCAAGTCAGAAAAAGCAGGAGCACACAAGGAAAGTCCTCCAAGGCCACCCAAGGTCCTGGGATGGGTGCCTGCCCAGGTGTGTGATGTGGCCTGGAAGTAGGGACACCTGTTCCAACACTGCACTGCGCTTGTTAAACTTACTTACATTTGCACTGATGCCCGATGGGTTACAATAAATGCATGTGAGGAGTCCACTTCTCAATAGCTGTAAATTTGTATATAATTACATAAATATAAATGACATTCCAAAATTCTTTGTAGCCAACACACAACAACATATTTGTGTTAATACCAGCAAATTTGGTAGAAATCAGTTGAAAACTCTAGCCCCAGCATCAAAGTTTGTGGAACTTAGATTTCTACAAACCAAAATGTTAAGGAAACCACACTATTTTTCAAAATGTATGGGTGTTGATATAAACTAACTATCAAGTGATGTTGAAATTTGACACTTTCAACAATACATGGCAATCCCTACTGCTGCTTACCTGTATTTGTGCTCTTTCAACTTCAGAACAAAGGCCTTCTTGAATTTCTATCAATCTCACTTCAGAGGTTTTGTAAGACCCCATTTTCTGCTCTTCCCATGCAGCATCACCACCTTCAAACTTGCTTCGACTGGTTCTCTCAAGACCCTGAAAGTTTAGGCATCATGAGAACAGGTATTATTTTTCTCTTCTATGTGATTTAAATAGCTAAATTCAACAGATCACTAAATTTATAGAGCTACTGAACTAACATTTAATTAGCATACAATTTGAGTTTGCTGGCAAAAGAAACCATTAGCCTTACAGCAATTTGTGAAATCTTTTCAGAGATAAGTAAAGCTGATTGCGGTGGCAAACTGATCTTGGAAAAAATCAGATAATGAACATTGTACATACCTTTTTAAAAGAATCTGTGAGCATTCTGCAAGCAGCACATGGCGGTAATTTGACAGATTTTTGTGATTCCTTGCTATTGGTAGGTTCTTTGGGAGTAATGGTTGTGGTAGATGAGCCAGCTTTGACTTCAGTTATGATTGCAGTCAAAATGAAAAATATTAATAGAAGAGGGGACATAGCAAACAGTGTTTTGCTTACCAGACTACCTAGACAGTGAGGAAAAGGAAAAAATATAGATCAATAACAGTGAATGAATATAGTTTAATCATTGATCTGTATGTCTAAAATACAGTTCAATCATTGATCTGTATGCCTAAAACATGCCTAAAATTTATTTAAAATCTATTCAGGTAGCTATACAATTATTCAGCATTTTTTAACTATCCATATCTGGTTCTAAATGATCACAACTATGATAGCAGTGCAATTTAACTTGACTCACACACTGGAACATGAATTAAAAGAAGAAATCATAACAAATAACAAATCCTTCATTATTAAAATGAATTATGGACTCTTTCATGGTATTCTGGTGTTTTACCAAGTAGTAATTCCTTAAAACCACCATACACATCAATCCACATTATTTGGTTACACATAGTAGGTGTCTAGTTCTACGGAACAAAATGAGTAGCTACAACACTGAAATTTTTGCAGCAGCTGAAAACATCTGGGAGACAAAAAAAACAACAATGTGTTTCAAGACATGTTTGTGTCAGCAACAAGTATGACATATGTGTTTGGACTGAACTACTGACAGTTTTGAATAGCACATTAGACAACAAGTAAAACATTTGTGTTTGGACTTGACTACTGACAGCTAGTGTTGGATAACAAACATTTTAATTTAGCTAAATCATTTTATTTCTTAAAACAGAAGCTATCAATGCTGATAAATGGTATCCTGCTGCCTGCAGTGAAAGATTAGGCAAATGACATTTGTTGTAAAATAAACTTGTAGACTCTCTTCCACTCGTAAGAGCCATATGGTTTGCATTATACTTCTGGTTTTATTGAATGAATCCTGAAGAGAAAACATCACAGAGACAATCCATTGAACAAAGCTTACAACCAATTTAGATCTTAGTGTCTTCTAACCTAACTCGGGAATCTTGAAACTTTCAAGTTCCTTGACTGCCCTCAAGTTTTTAGGAAAAAGGAACTTTAGTCCGCTAGGCAGCGCATGGAGTCTTGCGCCTATTGGTCTAAATGTCTTCCAGGTAGGTAGGTGTCGGGGGTTGCAACCCCCAACCCCCTTCCTTCCTATATAAGCATGAGCTGGGCTCCCCTCATTCATTCATCAGTTGCTCTGGCTTTGGACGCAGAGCCCTCCCGCCTCACCTAATCCTGACAGATCCTTGCACTTTCTTTGAAGGTAAGATTCAGTGCGCATTAGCCCATCTGGGCAGTGGAGTAATGACCCACTGCCCCTAGAGCCAAAGATGAGGTTGGCAATTATTGCCTTGCCGCACTGAATGTGCTTTCAGTGAGCTGCATCCTACGACACGACAACTTGTCGATACAGCTCTCCACAAAAATTGTCTAGCGTAGACCGGGGTGACTCCCCGCATTTTGTGCATACTTTGAAATAACTCAAAAAGTACGCAGCCAAAAAACTTTGTATTTACATGTGTATAGCTACTATAATGATCATGAAGCACTGTAAGTTTCAACATTCTATCATCGACTAAAAAGAAGTTATTTACAATAAAACATGCGGCAAGCTATGGCCCCCAATCAGGGGTGACTTCCCGCACCAAACGGGCAACTTCTCGCACCCCCCTTTATCAATAATTGAAACGCAAATTGAAAGTTTGAGAGTACCAATCGAAAGAGCATGCCTATAATAGTATATATCAGTTGCTCATAATAAAATGTGAAGTAAAATATTACGTCTGTGACAGGTGTTTTTGATGCTCGTCTTTTGCTGCCGTCATACCCGACTGGCGAAGGATTTTATTTCCCAAATTCGCCACAGGAAACAAAGTTTTTCTTCAATAATTGCAATCTAACTTTACTGGAAGTCATTCCTCTACATCCTAAACTAATTATGACCACAAAGTATCAGTAAATATTACAAAGAGACAATCTTTTTTAATAATACAACAAAAGATGTAAAAAATGTAATTAGTCAATTCTATGGCAAACTTATTGTATTAACATGAATACAAGTCATGCTAGGTAAGGTATTGTTATCTTGATATGAAAATGTGATAAAAAATATAGTTACTGGGCATTAAACATAAGTTAACAATTAGGCCTAGACTTGTTACCATGTGTTATAAACATCAGGTCATTATAAAATTAGTTAAACATTTTGAAATTAGCTGTGGTGTCATTTATTGCGGGTCATTTACTTCCAGATGCCATTTATATGTGCAAAAAACTGCATTCAACTACTTTCCATTGAAGAAAAACGAAGATATTCAATAACAAAATAGTTGCCGGGAGCCACCCCTGATCATTTATTTGCCTGGGGCAACTCTCCGCTCGTCTCTTACCTTCGCAGCCCCCTTCAGCAGGTCCACATCAAGTGGGGAGCAGCAGTGCCGGGGGAGGCTAGCACAGCCAAGCGCGCCAGTATGCTGTTGAGAACAGCAATGTTAACACAGGTATAGGAACTGGAATTAGTGCGCACTATTGGCTATCACATGAACCATCCGCATGCATGACATAAACAAGACAAAAAAAAAATAAAAAATAACAAACAAATTCCAGAACAGCACACTGTACAACAAAAAAGCAACACATCAGGACAGGCACAAACACACACCCACACACAAACACGCACCACAACCCACCACTCCAGTGCCACAGCAAAAAGCAGACAAATCCAAAGCCAGGACGCCAACACGCCGCAGAAG
>SDVV010014031.1:0-14924 GCA_016164225.1 Gammarus roeselii | reverse complement strand
GGTTGATGAACACTTGGTCTTTTCTGTTGGTGAACTTCGTTTCCCATTCTCCGACTGAGGGCTTGACTGAAAGCATCTTTTGTCCACTCTGCTGCCACATTTCATCCCATCGGGATGTTATATGGGAGTTGATGATAGGGAACCAGTCTCTGTAATGTATCGCAAAAAATTGTTCTTGGTGAGTGGATGCAAGTTTAGCAAGCGAGTCCGCAAGTTCGTTTCCTCTTATTCCCCGTGCCCGGGGATCCAGCAGAACTCCACTGCCTGACCCGTCTCGGTCATCGCAAAGAGATCGTGCTGCATCTTACGTAGAACAGGATGTTCATAATGCAGTGTTTTAAGCTGGGTGAGGACACTCAAGACTGTCTGAAAATACGACGTATTTGGGGAAGCGATGTGTTTTTGCGATAGAGACGGCTAGTATACGTGCGCAAAGCTCCGCAGGAAACACGGAGGCCTCTTGTGGGAGGGTGGCCGAGAGTTGGGTGCCCCCGCACACAGCGGCGGCTCCCACTCCGTCCGCGGTCTTGGAGCCGTCAGTGTATATGTGGCGGTGCTCTAAATATTCTTCCTCGAGTAGTCTTAGGAATTCCTGCCGGTACGGGTTGGTTGGAGTAGTTGCTTTAGGGTTAATTTCAAGGATTCGGTAGGAAAATGAAGGCTTAATAGCTTTTCGATTGATGTTAAGCGAGGTCAGCAGGTTGTCCACGCGTAGGGAAAATGGTGGGCATATATTCTTCTTTGCCGCAAAAAGGCGCTTATCAGATATGTTAGTGATGTAGCTGATTGCTGGGTTGTTGATAAGACTTCTAGTCTTAAAATAGTATTGTAGTGAAAGTTTGTCTCGCCCGAGCGGAAGTGGAAGTTCGTTAGCGAGCACGTCAAGTGATTCGATTGGAGTGGAGCGGAACGCGCCGGTTGTGATACGCAAAGCATTGTTTGCGATGGTCGAGAGTAGTTTTGGCTGCAGGTCCGTAGACAACGGCTCCGTAGTCCATGCGCGATCGTATTATTGCTCTGAACAACGTCATTCCGGAGTCCATGTCGGCACCGAACTTCAGGGATGTTACCGATTGGATAAGACCCGTCTACCTTTTGCATCGAGTCGCCAGAGCTGCAATGTGGGGTCGCCACGTGAGTTTAGGATCCCACACAAGACCCAGGAATTTGATCGTTTCTTCGTATACTAGGTGTGTTGTGCAGCGTTAGGGCTGGTTTCAGGTGTGAACCGGGCACAAGGGTAGAGTGCATGCTTTTAGTTTTAGAGGGCGAGAATCGGAATCCGTTTAGGATGCCCAGTTCCCGACTAGGTTTAGGCACTTCTGGAGTTCATGTTGAATTGTTATGAGGTTGGGGTGTCTGTAGCTTATTTGTAGGTCATCCACGTATAGCGATGAGAGCAGTCTTCCGTCTCTGGGAAGAATGTCGGCTAACTGATCGATTTTGAGAATAAAGAGAGTGACACTGAGTACGCTTCCCTGGGTGAACGCCCATTTCTTGCGGATATGATGGAGACTGTGTCGCCAACCTTGACCCTGAAGGTGCGATTTTGTAGAAATTGGTGGATGAAAAGTGGTAGCCGACCTCTCAAACCTTTACGGTGGAGATCCTTCATGATCCCGTATTTCCACGTAGTGTCGTATGCTTTTTCAACGTCGAAAAATATGTAAACTAAATGTTCTCTTCGGACGAAGGCCTGTCTAATGTCTGATTCTAGTCGTACGAGGGGGTGCGTTGTGGAGTGGCGCTTACGGCCACCGCACTGGATGTTGTTAAGGCCTGCATGCATTTCTAAGTAGTCGACTAGGCGTGAGTTTATCATTCTTTCCATAGTCTTACATAGGACGTTAGTTAGGGCAATGGGACGATAGTTATGTGGGTCGCTGTGACATTTTCCGGGTTTGGGTATCGGGATAATTACGGATTCCCGCCATTGGATGGAAAAGAATGAATTTGAATACAGCGTATTAAACACATTTAGTAGGTGCTGGAGAGCGTTGTCAGGAAGGTGTTTGATCATGTTGATGTGCACTCGGTCCAACCCGGGTGAGGTTTCACGAGTGTGGTCAATTGCATATTGTAGTTCATGGATGGAGAAAGGTTTGTTGTAGAATTCTTCATTTGTGGAAGTGAAGTCGATATGCTCACTTTCTCTTAGGAGACACGTTCTTCATGATTGTGGTGTGCAAACCCAGCGACAGCCCCAACTTCTACGAAAACCTGTTTGTGATGTAGCAACATCTGCAGACGCTGCGCGTGTGCTGCGAACAGACCATCGATGACTGCTACACGCACTCGTGCAACCTCTGCAGCTCGGAGCCTGACGCTTGGCGCACCCCTCTAAGTGATTGATTGATTTGGGCCTGATCCCCCTAAGTGAGACTAACAATGCGGGCGACAGTGTACTGTCGTGTGCCGTCAAGATGGGCCACCTTGAAAAGGTGATCAACTTCCTCTGTGCGGGTGTGGCCGGTTGCGCGCCGAGGACATGCGGCGCGTGTTTGACGATACCAGCCGACACTTGCTTGCCGCGTACAAAAACATGTACCCTGTGCTCAAACGGTTCCTGTAAGGAGGCTGGTGTGACTTGTCAAACACGGCTTATCTTTAAAGATGTGCGCAGCTGCACTGGAAAAGCGCCTAAGCTTTGTAGTAGCGTCCGGATGGTGGGAAAAGATCGTTAATGCTTCTAATTACTTCAGGGGGTGCTTTGTGTCTGTATCTATCTATGAATGGAGCTGAAGGAATAAGAAAAATGTATAGTTAATACGATAAGTAGACGGTCATTCGTTTGAATTCCAAACGAAGTAATGCAAATTACTCTTATATGTGGTTCATGTATGCAATAATCCCGACTTATGTTCTACTGTGCGAACTGCCATGATGTTGCGTATCTAGAATGCAGTTTGGTTGCCATTGATGTGTGGGAGTGACTTTCCGTGACACTAGTTTACTTGTGGAGCTTTGTGGGAATGTGTAAACTCAAAATAATATTGAAATAGCTGAGCATCGTACCAGAATTAGATTGCCCATATTACTTGATTGCCTTGTAGCCGGGGCTTTAGAATCTTGCTACCGTATCCACCGCGTGTCGTAAAAGGCGACTAAAGGGGCGCCTCGTAGCCGGGAGTAGAATCGTGCTACCGCAACCCCCAGCGTGTCGTTAAGGCGACAAAACGGGGCGGAGCGAAGGGGCTAGGAATCCCGCTCTCTGTAAAACCTTTCCTCGAAGACGAGCGGGGGGGAGGAGAGGCACACGCTCTCCGAACCCTATTGTTAAGGTCGCTGAATGTGCGTGGCTGTAGTACGAGTGATGTAAAGAGGAGGGAGATTGGTGAGATGTTTGTGAGGAGGAAGTTTGATGTGTTGGCGCTGAGTGAGACGAATTTGAAAGGTAAGGGCGAATGTGAGTTTGGTGTTGTAAGTGGAAGAAAGTCTGGTGTGGAGGAGGGTAAAGCACGAGAAGGTGTGGTCTTGATATTGAGTGATCGGTTGTCTAGTAGCGCTACCGAATGGAAGGCGGTGTCCCCAAGATTGATGTGGGAGAAAGTTAAGTTAGGCGTAGAAAGATGAGCATTTGTGAGTGCTTACGGACCTGGCAGCGAGAGGAGTGAAGAGGAGAGTGAGCAATTCTGGTCTGACATGAGAGTTTTGGAGGTCTTTTCAATGTAGTTGTATTGGGTGACCTTCATGCGAGAGTTGGAGATGAAATGGTGGAGAATATGATAGGAAGGTATGGCGTTCCCGGTGGGGGTGACAGTGGAGAGAGCCTGATAGGTCTGTGTACGGAGCAGGAGTTGGTGGTCGGAAACAGTTTGTTCAAGAAGCCAGATATTCACAAGTACACATGGGTAAGGATGGCCCATGGTGCAATGGTGGAGAGAGCACTGATGGATTTTGTGCTGATATCGAGGAGAGTGGTGGGGAGGCTGTTGGATGTGCGGGTGTTGAGAGGGGAGAGTGGAAGAGTGTCTGAACATCTGCTGGTGGAAGGTAGATCAAGAGTGGAGCAGAAGTGTAAGGGCAACAAACGGGTGGGAGGAGGGAGAGAGGTAGTAAAAGTGAGTGGCCTGAATGTGAAAAGTAGAGCCGAGGAGTTCCAGCAGGCGTTGAAGGAAGAATATGACAACGTGCGAGAAGAGGACCCGAGAGATGTGGAGGAAGAATGGGAGACGTTAAGGGATGCGTTGCTGAGATGTGCGAAGAAGGTGTGTGGTACGGGCCGTCTGGGAGGGTGCAAAAGGAAAGGCTGCGAGTGGTGGAACGAGGAGGTCAAACTGGCGGTGGCACGGTAAAGATAATCGATTGAGGAGCGGTTGCAGGTGAAGTCGGAGGTGGCTCATGAAAGCTACAAAGAGAGAAGAAACGTTGTCTTCAGAACAGCTCACGCTGACGAAGACTTGGTTCGTATCATCTGTGTATTCTGATATCTCTGTTATTTTGTCAACATGTCATTATACCTAAATAAATTTTAAATCCTTAAATCCTTAACGAGGTGAAGCGGGTGGTGAGGAGAGCCAAAAGGGACGCTGATGCCAGGTGGGGCAGACGGTTGTGCCAGAATTTTGAGAAGAACAAAAAGATGTTCTCGAAAGAGGTGAAGAGGGTAAGAAAGGGAGAGACCGGACGGAAAGGAGGAAGTGGTGAAAGATGAAAACGGCCAGTTGTTGCTGGAAAGTGGTGATGTACAGAAGAGGTGGGCCGAGTATTTTGATGAGTTGTGTTGAATGTCGAGGATGACAGAGAGGCTGACATTGTTGATGTGGGTCGTGGTGCTCGGATGCCCCTTTTTAGAGAAAAACTTGTTGCGGACATTACCAGGGAAGAGGTGCAGGAGGCGGTGGACGTGATGAAAGCAGGGAAAGCCCCTGGTTTGGATGGCGTTGCGACCGATTGCCTGAAGAAGGGTGGAGTAACGATTATCGAATGGTTGGTGAGGTTACTGAACTTTTGTTTTGTGGCAGGCGTGGTACCGAGTGAGTGGCGCAGTGCCTGCATTGTTCCGTAATATAAAGGCAAAGGATATAGAAATAAATGCTGCAACTCGAGAGGTATCAGTCTGTTATGTGTGGTTGGTAAGTAGTACGGGAGAGTGCTGATCAAAAGGATTAGAGACAGTACGGACTGCGCAATTGGAGAGGAACAGTGTGGCTTTAGGAGTGGTAGAGGGTGTACCTATCAGATTTACGCAGTGAGGCAGGTCTGTGAGAAGTACCTTGCCAAAGGAAAGGATGTGTTCTGGGCCTTCTTGGATCTGGAGAAGGCAAACGACAGGATTCACAGGGAAGCGCTGTGGAGAGTGTTGCGTTTGTATGGAGTGGCGGACATCTGTTGAAAGCGGTGCAGAGTTTCTATGCTTGACAGCCGAGCATGTGTCAGAGTGTGAATCAAGGTGAGTGATTGGTTCACAGGGAAAGTGGGACTGAGACGAGGCTGCGTGATGTCTCCCTGGCTGTTCAACCTCTATATGGATAGAGTAGTCAGGGAGGTGAACGCGAGTGTACTGGGTCGTGGCTTGGAACTGTTGGAAGCGAATGGGCGGAGTTGGCAGTTGAGCCAGTTGCTATTTGATGATGATATGGCTCTGGTTGCGGATTCAGAGGAGAAACTATGTAGGCTAGTGTCTGAGTTTGGTACAGTGTGTGAGAGGAGGAAGCTTCGAGTGAACGTGGGTAATAGTAAAGTGATGAGATGCTCGAGGACTGTCGATGCAAGCAAAATTAGTGTCACCCTAAATAGAGAGCTCTTGGAGGAAGTAAAGTGTTTCAAGTATCTGGGCTCCCATGTGGAGATAACTGAACTAGTGAAACTGAAGTGAAGGCGCGAGTGAAGGAAAGATGTAAAGTGTTGGGTGCACTAAAGAGTGTAATGAGCTGTAGGACGTTGAGGATGGAAGCAAAGAGAGGGCTGTATGAGAAAGTTGTTGTCCCAACTGTGCTCTGCGGAGCTGAGACTTGAGGGGTGAGAGCAGAGGAGAGAAGAAGGTTGAACGTTTTCGAGATGAAATGTCTGAGGAGCATGGCTGGAGTAACGCTGAGAGACCGGATCACCAACGACGTGGTTCGAATCAGAACATGGATGGTGAAGAAGTTGGAGGACAGAGAGGATTCGCGTGTGCTGAGATGGTTCGGGCACATGGAGAGGATGGATGAAGGGAGATTGGTGAAAAGGGTGTGCGGAGGCGAGTGGTCGCAGGCCTAGAAGTAGACCGAAGTTTGGGTGGATGGATGGTGTGAAGCAGGCGTTGAGAAGGAGAGACATGAATGTGGAGGTGGCGAAAGAGCGTGCAATGAACAAACGTAAGTGGAGAATGGTTGATTTTGACGCTGCTCTGATGTTCTTTCCCGCTCTTGGCATCCCGCTGTCGGGATGGTCGTTGGTAGAGGGGGCCCGGCCATCATGACGCAGCGGGGGTTAACTAATGAAAACGTTAGGGCCCTACTGCTGACGACGGATCCTCGGACTGCACTCGTTACCCCGAGTGTAAGTTGAGGGGGTACCGGCCGGACCCTTTAGCACAAAAGGGCTAAGTTGTGCGAGTGTGAGCATATGAAGGTGTGAGGTGCGTCTTGCCCCCGGTCTCCCCCTTTTCTGGGGAATGCGGCCTAGTGTCTATCTATCTACAAGCGTTATGAGGAAGTGGGTAGGGAATGTTGCTGATCGTCTCTCCTGGGTGGGAGGGTCAGCTTGGAGGGAGCGAATCGCAGCCGCAGCCTCTCGTCGTCCGACTTCGTGCTCAGTTTGGTATTGCAGGATCTCCCTCTCAGTCATGTCCTGGGGGCAGTCTTCGTGTCTCGTAAGGTGGCCGTTTACTTTGCAGTAGAAGCAGGGAGATTCTTCAGATGGGCACGACGAGGGATCGTCCCGTTTATCGTGGTCTTCTTGGGAGCAGTGGGAGCATTTTTGCTTACCGTGACAATCTCGGCTCGCGTGTCAGTTATTTCTGGCATTTATAGCATCGCATCGGACGTCTTTCAAAGGGTGTAACCTTGGTTTTGGCGTCAAAGAAAGGTATGTCTATGTAGTTAGGTGGGGTGGGGCAATTGAATTCAAGCAGGAGGGCCGTGGTGGTGTTTCTCTCTGGTATGATTTTGGTGAGATTTTCGCTTCAACTATCCAGTCCTCGTATTGGACGAGTCCGGTGATGAATTCGTCGGCTTCATCACTCGGGAGACCATCGATATAAATCAGGCATGAACTCATGAAAAAAGTTAGGTGTGGTATGATTTTGCAAGGCTTTTTGCATATTGTTTTTGGAGAGTATAGTGTAACTTTGAAGGTTTGTGTCTACTTTAATGGTGAAGCTATTGTCACCGCTGGCGGTGATGTTGAGAATTTGACGGCCAGTCATGGAGCCCAGTTCTTCTTGTAGTTTATATGGACAAATATCGGGTCTGCGTTGACATCGAATGTAATTTTCAAGTGTTCGGGGAATTAAGAGCCGTTGTTGAAAAAGTTGTGGTCATTAAATTGAGTGTATTGTCTCCTCTTTACGTTTTTTGGTGTTCGGGCGTTACGAGTTTTTCCTGGGAGGAGAGCGATGTTATCAGAGAGGTCAGAGGCAGAAGCACACGAACAGGTTACAGGTTCCCTGGCCTCTATCTCCTTCATCAGCTCATCCAGTCGGGTATTCTTAGTTGCACAAAGGTTCTGAGTTTAGTGAGGCGTTCACCGACTTCACTGGAGGACGCCGAGCAGTCCTCAGTCTCCCACTCGGGAAGGCCCATCATTTTGCATATCTTGCCCAGGGTATTCCGATTATATTCGCGTCCAGCTTTGAGACGCGTTCATTTGTGTCGTCGACTTCGACCTAAGTCAGGTCTCCTGCCGATGAGGAACTTCTGAGGGGTTCGTCGTTATTTCTTGCCGACTGGTTTGAGTGCGACGGTCTGGAGGGGCTGTCAGCCTCTCTCCGATAGGGCATGGCCTTGCCCATTGTTTGATATCCGGCTTCTACCCGGGGTTCTGGGTAATGAAGGGGGGGGGGGGCATCTTTAAATGTATTTCTATTGTTGCTATATACGAATATATGCACTAGCTTAATCTTTAAATTTACTCTTAAAATTATTTCATATCTATTTTTTCATAGAGTTTTTGTTTATATCAACTTCTTCTTTAAACAATTTCTTTTTTTGTTTTTAATTTCAATTAGTTCTGATCCTAAATTCACAAACCCCGGTGTCAGTGGGGGACTCACCTCTTTGTGCACCAAGGGAGGGGGTGTAGCTACAAACTGAAAGAAGGGGACGGTGGAGAGATCTTTCGAATCAAAATATATTTACACAAAGGGACAAATTAAATTTTGAGGATAACGAGAACACCGCGAGAAGGCGGGTGAGCCTGGGATACCCCCAGGGGGTATCCCTCTGAGGTGCCCTATTTTTCTTGCTCTAAAGAGATGATAGTTGATCTCTCCAATTAAGTTGAAAACTTTAACCTTTACGAGACTATATTTGGTCTGGGAGCGATATTTGGCTTAGAGCCTTGACCGGCTCTCATTTTGATACAGAAACAAAAACATAAGCCTCTATACCCTGGAAACTTGCTAACTTTGGAGGTTAGACGCAAAGAACAGTATGCGTTGGTGTTTTTGAATTCCCTTGTCACTCATTGATTACGATACTGCCTCCGCGCAAAGCTCACAATGAAGAAAAGAGTATGTCCTTAAACAAATGTTGCTCAGTTGGTAGGATGTAAAGGTAAACTTCCTCCCCAACCTTGGTTATAAGTTAATATTTTGTTTATCCTAAATAAAAAATGTTTACAAAACACCTCACGCTGACGAAAACTTGGTATGCATCATCATTGTATTCTGACAGTTCTGTAATTTGGTCAACATGTCATATCTAAATCAATTTGAGCCATACAACAGAAATCAATTAATTATAAGCAAATCCTTGTTATCTGAGAGTCTTCTGCAAGAGCCTCTGGGATGGAAATAAAGCAAAAATCAGGTAGTGTTTAACAAAGTTAGAAAAAACTGATCTTTTAGTTTGAATTGCCGAATGGACATATGAATTCATTGTTGTAGATACCAGCAATTCATTAGTAAAGAAAATCAGTTCATATTGGAAAAATTAAAAATACTAATAAAATCAAACGCTGCCCATTTGTTGGAGACATTGTGCATAGCATATCAAATACCTGCCAACATTTCAACCTAGAAAATGTAATAAATTTTGGAAGAGGTGAGGTGGAGGAGGAATTCTGTATATGATGCCATTCTTGAATAGCTACGGTTTATAAAGCATCAAAAACTGCGCACCCTTGTTGAAGTCCAATATATAGTGATTCTGCACATGTATTCCACACTTGAAGCCTAGTATATAGAAATGTCACACTTATATTCCAAAGGCTTGATGAAGGATGCAAGGAATAATAGCTAGCTATTTTAAGAGCTCAGATATTGTTGGTAGCAGCAAACAGGGGAGAGGCAGTCGTATCGTTTTGTTGCTGAAAATGCGAGGGCTCAATATTGCTGGTGTAAGAAGACTCTGTGACTAGGCCAATCATGTTCCACGATTCTCCCTCGACATGTGTGAAACCAGTTTGTTCTAAGATCCGTACCTTTTCATGAAGATAGGTCTAGTCACTCTTTGAGATTAGATGAATGGAAAAAGAGAACAATGTTGAAGTAAAACTAGGCTCATTTATTGAATGTACCATAAAAACTAATTCGTAATCAATAAATTACCTACCCACCTAAATGATGCATGTAAGATCTGAAATGATCAGGCGAATTGAAAAGGTAGCTAGCAGGATGATTTTCTTGATGAAACATGGGAAAACAAAACATGTATAACAATACAAGAGATGAAGGTGAAACTCTACATCTACTGGTAGTAAAGCTCTAAATTCATGCCGTCGTGTATCTCGTAGTCCCCAAGGGTGATGTGGTCCTTGAAAATGGTGTACCACTTTTTGAGGACAATCTTATCCCAGCGTGTGCCTGTCTGGGCTGCGATGAGTTTCTTGAGATCTCCGACGGTGTCGTCGGTGTTGCACTTAACACGCACCTTCTTTCCAAGCCTGTCGTTGCATGTGACCTCAATCATTGTTGTCTCTTACCTGCTCAGACATCAGGCAAACATATCATTAAATAGGTGTTATCTGGTCGTTGGTGGCCTCAATCAAAGCCTGCTCAAACACAAAGCAGACTGGCCATTAATTGGTGTAAACCAGTCATTGCACATGAAAATCATTGTAGTTGCTATTCAGCAAACTGAAATTTGTCTAATAATTGATTGAAAAAATAAAATCATTTTTGTAGCTATAGTTATACAATAAAAAGACAAATGAGTAGAATAAATGTCCTCAACCTTTTATCAAAAAAAAAATTTCATTACAATTTTATAGTTATTTCTCACGTTGGCAGCCCCTACACCATCATGCACAGGTTAACCATTACAAATTGTTGGAGAAAAAAAATGTGAAAAAACTAAAACTACCTGCAATACCTATGAATTTGCATAGGTCAATCAATTTGAATATTAACTGCAGGGTATCAACAGAGGAAGAAACATTCTTGCACTTGCATGTCTCCACCCCAGCATTGCCAGAATGGAGGACCAACACAACTTCTTGGCCATCCCTACAACAAAAGTTGTGATCACAAAAAATTCTCAGTAAACAACTGATCTTGTTTTTTTTATAATGGCAACTTCCATAGATAGATGGGATAATACCACAGCAAGAAATTGCATAGCTACTATTATCCAATGTTGTAGAAGGAAATCAAACCTACCTGTATGAAACTGAAGCAAGCAATGACAGCAATAGCAGTAAAAGTTGAATTGGTCTGGAAATGGAAATAACACTAATGCAAAATTGTGAAAAAATGATAATAGATGGATACTGATCACTAGTTCAATTAGAAGAAATTTTTCGAAGAAATAAAATTTTGGCCAAACGGTTCTGACCAATCAAGACCACTGGGCCCATGAACAAGAACTCATACTGATCATAACCCAGTAATTTTGTTAGCATTTGATTAACATTAATGCAAGAGGCATTACAGTGGTGAAGGGAACACATTGAAGCAGTGGATGAGCAAACTGCTTATTAGCAATCTACACCATTTTTTCAGAAAACAATTCTGAAGACTCATTGTTGTAAAGACAATAGCTACAGTGTGACTCAAGATTTGTAGCTTGTACAAAACTATATCAGCCACTTACTAGTTATATTCGAAATTAACTTCTGTGCAGAAGGCTCCAGTGATATTGACTTAGTTCACAGAGCTTTGATATTGCCATTGCTCAGAAAGTGCCAGACCTGGGAACAACCCGTGATGAACTTCAAGAAAAATATTTAATGCTCGTTATCTTCAGATGTGAAACCGCTTGCCAACATATGTTGAGTCTGCCTCTCTGCCTATGCTTCATAGAGTTTCTAACCATTGCAGTCCTTAACAGTTCAGCATAGCTACCTGATTGCCAGGTTCACTGAGCCAAGAGAGGCCAGTACAGCCATGTGCTGTAGCACCCTCTAAGAGCCCATCAAACAACAAGCAGGAAGATGCTGGAAAGGATGTGCACCATTGGCTTACAGAAAAAGTACCATAAGCACATAGTACATGACAGTTCCAAAAAAAAACAAGAACCTAAATAAACTAAAATAAAAATTGGATCAAAACAAGCAACAGGACACATCACAAACACAACAACCAACAAGACTGGAAACACAACAAGCACTGTAAAACAACTTATTCATCAAATACTCAGCCAATCCTGTCTTGAAGGCAGAAAGGTGGATGATTACCATCTACCATTACCCTGATGATTACCATCTACCACTATGCTGATGATTACCATCTACCATTACGCTGATGATTACCATCTACCACTACGCTAATGATTACCATCTACCACTACGCTGATGATTACCATCTCCCATTACGCTATGTGGTAGCTACATGGTGATCATTCACATATGGCATCCAGTTTCTGGGAGATGTTCTGATGATGATTAAGGGGGGGGTCCAAGTCTCAGCCAGCTCCCCCCATAGGGTGCAAAAGGGAGAGGTTCTGTACAAGAATATCTAGCATGGGGTTGCATTTATGATGTGCTGGTCCTGTGTTGCTTGGCAACTGCCAGAACCTCAGTTACAGGTGTCTTGTGGTAGTGGCTTGATTGCAATACTTTGAAGGAGGTGGTTGTGTTGGTGAGTTTTTATATTCTTTAAGGCACCTGGTAGTGTGGTAGTTGATGTGCCGTGTGTATAAATTTCATTGTGATATATGATGGGCGATTGTGCAAGTCTCAGTGTTCATTTCAGTGTATCTCAACTTGGTGGTCTCAAGACAAAGCAACATACCAGAAAAGCAGAGAAGGACAGGAGGCACAATACCACAGTCACCAGAACTGTGAGAGCACAGCATAATAATGGGTGGAACAATCAAACTGGGCTCCAGGAAACTGACAAAACACAGTTAGCTATATATATCTAATAAACATCATTAGGTTTGTCAATTCTAAGTTTCATCATACACCAGATCTGAGCAGGCAAGCCATTCCATACACACCTACTGCTGACATCCTAAGAGCAAGGAGGAATCTCCAATTTCAGCCAATGACCCCTATTACCAACTCCGGCAGCAAGCTGTGGTGGACCATATTTCTTCATCAGGTCTGATCTTAGAAGTCAACCCTAAGCAGAAAATAAATCCAGGTTACTCAAACTACCTTAGTCCATATAAAGTCCATCTCCTCAGAATAGATTAAAGCAGCCTGCAGTCCCCACAATGATAGAAGATCCAAAACGACAGATTCTCATCTTAGTTTCTCACCTTGGTGGCTTCAAGACCACCCCACACCCCCGCAAGGGAAGAGTGCAGAGCTTGACAGGAGGCACAATGCCACAGCCCGGCAAAATAATGGAGCAGGAAAAAAACTGGAAATTTGTGCTTCAGGCAACTGATCATACAGCAGTTCTGTTAGTCACAAAATAAAACATATACATACACTGCAAAAAATACATACCCACATGCTTGCACACATCCCTACAAATGAATTACACTTCAACAGCCTTGTCAAAATCTAAAAATTCTTTGTACATCAGACCAGCAAGCGCTTGTTTATAGCAAGTGATATCTGTCAATTGCACTATGTCAGCAGGCAAGCTATTTCACACACCAACACATCTCACACTGATGGACCTACTGGGGACATCAGAAGAGCAAGGAGAAAACACCAGCTACAGCACATGACCTCTAGTACCAACTCTCAGAGCCAAAGAAAACATAGTTAGCAAGTTCTCTAAATTAGCTACCATGCAAAATTCTGTAATATTTGATCTTGTCTGCCCTAAGAAGCCGACCTTTAATGCAAAATAAATCCAGGCTTCTCAAATGATCATCAATGACTACTCCAGAAAGTCCATCAATGTTTTTAGTACATCTCCTCTGGACAGAATGAAGCAGCCTGCAGTCCCCACACTATCCAGTGTTCCAAACACAGGATGCATACTGAATAAAGGGGCGGATATGCAAAACATATAGGGACAGAATAAATTCACATGACCGCAAAGACTTGATCTCAACAAACAGTTGGCCAACCCACCAGCCTTTGCAGACACCACACAAATATGATGGTGGAATGGGAGACTGGTATTTACACTGACACCCAAGTCTCTGTGTGTAGAGACAAGCTTTAATGCTCTGCTCTGCAGGATCTACTGGCTGGCTGGAACCAAAGCATCAAAATCAATACAACTTCTATTAGAGAGCAGCACAACACACTTACCTGGATTGAGTCCAAGGTTCCAGGACTGTGCAACTGAGTCAACTGTATCTAACCCACTTTGCAGTGACTGGACACCTTGAGCGACAGACTGTGTCCTTGCAAGAATATCTCAGGTACAACCTGTAGTAGTCATCAGCAAATGCTTTGAACTTGCATGTAAGACCACTTGAGATGTGATTAATATAGATCAGGAACAGCAAGGGCCCAAGGACATCATTCATACCTGTTTACCAGGTAATTTAAGGCTTCTGGGTTCTGGTCTGCTTGCCTATATTCAAGAATGTATCTCACCTTTGCAGCCCCCCACAGCCCCAACAGCCCCGTCAACAGGGCACGCAGGCATGGGAGGCAGTGCACCTCAGAGCGCCAGCAATCAAAATGAACAGCACGGTACAAGCACTGCAGAAGGACGCAGGTCGGAATGCGCTCAATAGGTCCAAAGAAAACAAAACAATGAAGACAGTCAACAACTGCACACAACTGTCAGCAACACAAACAAAGTCACAATATCACATCAAATTGAGTATAGCAAAACTCATAGAACTATACCAATGGTTCCCTCTGGAAAGGATTGACAGTTCAGTTATTCACATATTCATGATTCCCTTCATATTCTCCCTTTCAGCACCCTGTCTCCCACTCAAGACAGCTGATCACCTGTCTGTCCATGCTTTCCTCCCA
Source organism: Gammarus roeselii (assembly GCA_016164225.1). NCBI lineage: Eukaryota > Metazoa > Arthropoda > Malacostraca > Amphipoda > Gammaridae > Gammarus > Gammarus roeselii. Next base: position 500 of record SDVV010014031.1, on the reverse strand, counting down.
TTTCACACCTAATCCCCTTCAGCATTCAGCCTCAACAATCCTGCCTCATCTCTTTGTCTCCCAAGTTTTCAGAGTACATCATTTAATTGCTTTATATTCTTTCATTGTCCTGCATTCTTCCACTTATAATAGAGCCATACTACAGCAATAGAGACAAGGGCAACCTGTTTGTTCCACCCGTGTGAACCTTGGTCAACGTCAACCTCTGTGTGCTGCAAGAGTTTGGAAAAGATTATTGTTTCTGGTCTGGTTGAGTTTCTTGAGGGCAATGAGATTCTCTCCCCTCACCAGTTTGGATTCCGGAAATTTCGGTCTACTGGGGATCAGCTTCTCTTGGCTTATTCAGATGTTTCAGACTGGGTGGATGATGGCTTTGTTGTGGATGTTGTGCTGCTCGATTTTTCAAAGGCATTCGATGTGGTTTCTCATGATGTGCTGATTCACAAGCTGAGGGAGGTGGGAGTTGGGCCAGTTTTGCTTGGCTGGATTTGTTCGTTTTT
>SDVV010014030.1:0-14925 GCA_016164225.1 Gammarus roeselii | reverse complement strand
TCATTACTAATTATGACCCCTAGATCTCTCTCTTCGGTGACGGGCATCAGTTTGTTTCCGGACATTGAATATTCGTGTTTAGGGTTTTGGTGACCAATGTGCATAACTTTACACTTGTCGATATTGAATTTCATTTGCCACTTTTCTGACCAATCAACAATTTTGTTCAAGTCTGATTGGATCTGCTCGCACTCGATTTTGGTTTGCACTTTTCCTCCTAGCTTGGTATCGTCTGCAAACATACTAATGTTCGAGAGTACGTTGCTGTCGAGATCGTTTATGAACATTATGATGAGAACTGGACCTAACACTGATCCTTGGGACACGCCGCTTGTAACTTTACCCCAATTGGAGGAAGCTCCATTAAGTACGACTCGCTGCCGTCTGTCCGTGAGCCAGCATTTTATCCAGTTATTGAGTTCACCTCGAATGCCGATGCTGTGCAATTTACTAATCAAGCGTTTGTGAGGAACTTTGTCGAAAACCTTTTGAAAGTCAAGGTAAATGATGTCGATCGGAGATTTGTCATCCAGTGTCATCCAATATTTCCGTTCGGTCGATAACAAACTGCCCACCACAGTCCGCGCTCGTTTTTACTTGAGGGTAATGAGTACATTTCGTTTCATTGTTAAAGGCAATGAGTATCTTTCGTTTCGTTGTTGAAGGACATGAGCACCTTTCGTTTCACAGTTGGGGGCAAGAAGTTCCTTTCGTTTCATTTTTAAGAGCAATGAGTACCTTCCGTTTCTCTGTTGAGAGCAATGAGTACCTTCCGTTCCATTGGTATGGGCAATGAGTACCTTCGTTTCATTGTTGAGGGCAATGAGTACCTTTCGTTTCATTGTTGAGAGCAATGAGTACATTTTTTTTCATTGATGAGGGCAATGAGTATTTTTCGTTTCATTGTTGAGGGCAATGTGTAACTTTTGTTTCATTATTGAGGGCAACGAGTACCTCTCGTTTCATTGTTGGGGGCAATGAATACCGTTCGTTTCATTGTTGATGGCAATGAGTCCCTTTTGTTTCATCGTTGAGGGCAATGAGTACCTTTCGTTTCATTGTTGAGGGCCACGAGTATCAATTGTTTCATCGTTGAGAGCAATGAGTACATTTCGTTTCATTGTTGGGGGCAATGAGTACCTTTCGTTGTATTGCTAAGGGCAATGCGTACCTATCGTTTCATTGTTGAGGGCAATGAGTACCTTTCGTTTCACTGTTGAGGGCAATGAGTACCTTCATTTTATTGCTGAGGGCAATAAGTACCTTTCGTTTTATTGTTGTGGGCAATGAGTACTTTCTGCTTGATTGTTGAGGGCAATGAGTACCCTTCGTTTCATTTTTGAGGGTAATGAGTACCTTTTGTTTCATTACTGAGGGCAATGAGTACCTCTCGATTCATTTTGTGGGCGATGAGTACCTTTCGTTTCATTGTTAAGGGCGATGAGTCCCTTTCGTTTAATTGTTGCTGGCTATGAGTACCTTTCGTTTCACTGTTGGGGGCAAGAAGTACCTTTCGAGTCTTTGTTGGGTGCGATGAGTACCTTTCGTTTCATTGTTGAGGGCAATGAGTACCTTTCGTTTCGCTGTTGAGGTATTTGAGTACCTTCGTTTTATTGTTGAGGGCAATGAGTACCTCCTGTTGCATTGTTGAGGGCACTGAGTACCTTTCGTTTCATTGTTGAGGGCAATGAGTACCTTTCGTTTCATTGTTGAGGGCGATGAGTCTCTTTCGTATCATTGTTGAGGGCAATGAGTCCCTTTTGTTTCATTGTTGAGGGCAATGAGTACCTTTTGTTTCATTGTTGAGGGCAATGAGTACCTCTCGTTTCATTGATAAGGGCAATGAGTACCTTTCGTATCATTGTTAAGGGCGATGAGTACTTTTCGTTGTATTGTTAAGGGCAACGCGTACCGTTTGTTTATTTGTTGATGGCGATGAGTACCTTTCATTTCACTGTTGAGGGCATTGAGCACCTTCGTTTTATTGTTGAGGGCAATGAGTATCTTTTGTTTCATTGTTGAGAGCAATGAGTTCCTCTCGTTTCATTGATGAGGGCAATGAGTACCTTTCGTTTCATTGCTGAGAGCGATGAGTACCTTTCGTTTCATTGTTGAGGGCAATGAGTACCTTATGTTTCATTGTTGAGGGCAATAAGTACCTTTCGTTTTTTTGTTGAGGGCAATGGGTACCTTTCGTTTCATTGTTGAGGGCAATGAGTACCTTTTGTTTCATTGTTGAGGGTAATGAGTACCTTCCGTTTCATTGTTGAGGGCGATGAGTATCTTTCGTATCATTGGAGATGGCAATGAGTACCTTTCGTTTCACTGTTGAGGGCATTGAACACCTTTCGTTTCATTGTTGAGGGCGATGAGTACCTTTTGTTTCATTGTTGAGAACAATGAGTACCTTATGTTTCATTGTTGAGGGCAATGAGTACCTTTCGTTTCATTATTGAGGGCAATGGGTATCTTTCGTTTCATTGTTGTGGGCAATGAGTACCTTTTGTTTCATTGTTGAGGGCAATGAGTACCTTTCGTTTCATTGTTGATGGCGATGAGTTCCTTTCGTTTCACCGGCACTTGCAAAATATTTGTAGAATCCCCTTACTATAGGAGGATGTTGATTGATTCCTTCACAATTTCTATCCAAGACCTTTTTTTTTGATGAAAGCTCATCTGTACTTTCAAATATTATAACCTCCTATAAGCTGGGATTGAATAAACAACTTACCAATCCCATGTTGTTGCGGGGATGCTGGGATTGAATAAGTTACTTACCTCTCCAATGCTATTGCGGGAACGCTGGGATTGGATAAATAACTTACCTCTCCAATACTGTTGCGGGGACGTTGGGATTGGATAAGTTACTTACCTCTCCAATGCTGTTACGGGGACGCTGGAATTGAATAAATATCTTTTCTCTCCCATACTGTTGCGGGGACACTGGGATAGAATAAATATCTTACCTTTCCCATGCTGTTGCAGGGAGGTTGACTCAAAAAGAGATAATTACTCAGCAAGATTGGGGCTTCTGGTTCGTCGTTAGTCATGGGCGAAAAGATTGTAGCTTCTTCCATGCCGTCTTGTCGTAGTGGTTAGAACCTCAGTTTACCACGTGTCGCTTCTGTGTTCCATTTTCGGTTTGGTAGAATATGTTTATCTATTTGTTCGAATGCCGAGCTCATGGGCACGTGCTAATGAATGGACAATTGCGGGAAACTGTTAAGTAAGGTAATACTGTCTTCGTCCAAGACAGTAGATTACTATTATTATTTTAATGTATTTTTGGTGTTCCAATAATTTACCATTTATATACTGCAATGGGGTCTGCAACCCTGAAATTAAAGCTCCTGCTTATCTTTTAGTCCTGTATACTCTTCTAAGCTGCGACATCCATCATCAGTCGTCAATGCCCCGAAGGAAGCGATCCATCTCACTCACCGCTCTACGAAGTTTGCCGGGACCGGTATACAGGCGTTAGTAGAGAGGGAACTTTAGGTGGTAGCGCAAGCTGTGACAGTCATCTTGTTGCACGGTCAGTCTCGATCGTGGCGTTTCCATGGAGAAAATTGCAGCATACAGACCAGCAAATACTTGTAACACCCACGATCCAACCATTGCTTAAAAATATTATTGTATGAGGGAATCAAGCAAACGTCGTTGTTACGCCCGTATTCAGCTGTTAACTTGAGGCGATACCGAATAGAGGCAACAGCAACGGCTGAATGGCAATTATACCTACGGCCTTAGACTTCCACATCTTTATGGCCAGATTTCATTCTTTCAGCGGTCGAAGTCTTCAAAATTTCGCGCAGAGTTGATGTCCGCGAGAATATTGATTCCCATGTTCTTCAGTGACCATAGTACGATGCACTCTCACACGTCGTTTTGACTTGTCTAGGATAGTCACCAGGTCCAAACAACACCGTTTTATCTTCAAACTAAAAAACTCCATAAATATTTCAAACATCTCAACTTATAATTAACACAATTCAACGTAGATTTGGAGCAATTCAAGATATATCTAAAGGAAAAGTAGATATAATTATAATAATTCAATTGTATGAAATATTCAACTTATATTTGAAACAATTCAATTTACATTTCCTAAAGATGCATTTCAGTTGTACGAAATTGTACAATGTGGTACTCAATTTTCTTCAACATTTTAAAATTAGAATCAAGCGTGCTTGATGGTGATTGATTCTAATTGACGAGGATTTTATTGTGATTGCTGATGATTGGTTCTGATCCTTATGGATTGCTTGTGATTAAATGTAATGTCAGAGATAAATTATTAGTTTTTTTTCTCAAAAACTATAAGTTGAAACGGCGATAAATAGTTAATATCAAAGTGGTGGAGTACACAAACACTACTGCCTGTTCATGTAATTATAAGAATGGGTAATGTATGAAAATACGAATAAAGAATGATATGTACTTTTGGCGCTTGATATTCGAGCCCTTCACTGACGCAGCTACTCCCGTTTGATTGAATATTTCGCGGTAAAAATGTTCAATTGTGTCTGTTGATATGACCCCTCGCAGCAGCTCTCTCCTTCCTAATTAAAGTCAAATCAATGAACGAGAGCACTTCTGTCAAAGTTGAACCACGAGAATTTGTCGAATTTTTGTGTCTGTTACCACTCATATTTTACTAGAATAAAAAGTAACAATAAGTTACACAAAATTATTAGTCCATGTGACTTTTGTGCTACTCATAATCAAGTGGAAACTTCTGTGACTTAAAAACTAGAAGAAACTATAGAATCTATTTGATCTCTAAGGGTGCCCCCACGCCTCTCCCCCCTCCCCTGCGCCCCTACAAACCATGTCTGAGCCGACCATCCCCTACACGTCGAATCCCTCCCGCCTGTCAGTGGGTGGCGATACCGACCCTCTTCACCCGCTGGAGACACCCCTTGTTCCGATGCGCCTGGCTAGGTGTAGCAGACCTACAACCCTCCGCCCCCCCCCCCCCTTCTGAGGCCTTGCCACCTACGCTCTTCCCTCCGCTATCAATGGACTGGCTGTTTTCAGCCACCCACTCGATGATCCCGCGCTGCATGTATTGTGGATCTACATTCGACCGGCTTGAAGATCCCTCGCAACAACCAATTGTTGTTTCAACTGTTCAGACATGCTTCATGGTCCTGCTCGGCAAACAGTGGGACCCACGTTTTATTCCAGCTGCTATTTTGGGCCAGTTTGGTGGGCAACATATTTAATTTTTTCCAGTGCTTATATTCTACTTTCTCTCTTGCCGTTCAAAAAGTTACACTTTACTCAGTTAGTTGAACTTTTTGATGGTTTATTGCCCTGTGCCAAGTACATTTCTGCCACAAGATAAATATTTAATGTGTTTGTTGATCACTTTTCTGAGCTCATAAAACTCTTTAAGCCCACGAGCTCATTCCTCCCAAGACTATTTAAAGTTGTAATTTTGTCATGCAATGTTCTAGAAGATTCTTTTCTTAGTATGTATTTGTTCTCCGATTATATCGTATTCATGTTTCTTAAATCACTTTAATGCGTTCATTATCTTCTATCATGAGCTCAGGATATTAACTTTAGCATCTGTTATAAGAAAGTATCAAGGTAATTTCTAGTTTGCCCTAATCTTACTATTTGCTTTAATTCATGTTTCTGTAGTTTACCTTTCTTGTTATTTGATATCCCAATGTAATAAGTAAACAAATTTTTTGATTACGTCTCAAGAAGAAGAATCAATCTTCATTTACAGCGCGCAAGCTAACAATCCTAAGATGTCCGCGTGTGCGAGGTGCGCGCGTAATGCAGCTTTTAGACCTAAAACTCCACGTTCATGTCTACCGCTGCGCCACATGTATAAATTTCCATGTCTCTCAACATCTCTAGTTTGGATAATGTCGTAACATTTTCAAAACCTAGTTACATTTCCAGGTGTAATACCTCGCGGAAAATAAAAAATTCAACCCTCAAATGTTTGTCAAGTGATAATCACCATTAAAAAAATTATTTGTCAGACCTTGCTCAGTGTACATAATACATAATATTGAACAAGCCTAAACTCGCGCTCGGAAACTTGACGCCAAAACGCCAAAGCCGAACGTCACACCTTAACAAAAAAGGGTCTTTGTGAATTTTAGACTGACGTTAATACGTGCGTGCCTATCATCATCCCATGGTTATGAACGGCTGCTGCTCTCTACCCTCGCTGCTGCCCCTTTCCACTGCTCCTCCTATCAGGTTGCGTCCCATGCAGTCAATACTTGAACTGAATATCTCCATTTGAATATCTTCATTCGATCATGAACAACCAATTTCTATCTTTCCTTTCATGCGAAAATATTCGTTGCTCTGTCTTTTATGAATTATAATTTTTATTCGTGGACTGCCTACATATATAATCTTAATTATTAAGTAGTGAAGGTTATGAACAGGAGCAAAGTTTGAACACCTCAACCGTGCTATATATGTACTTCAAACATTTAAGAAGAACCGCGATCTATTTTAAACTGTACGACGAAAATGCATCGTGACGGAGAATATAATGTACTTGAAACTGCGACATGTTCAATAGATCGGCAGTCATCCCCTGCGCATTGCCATGGTTTTTAGTTCATAACTCTGCAGATTAATTTTTATCAACGTAATACGTCAAATTTTGGCGATTAGGATTCATCGAATTTCCTCGAATAAATTACAAAGTATAATCCTGTAAATTCTTATGGACTGCAGATCACTCATTGGGTAACTTTTACACAAATTAAATCGGCTACTCGCAAAAGATTCTTGAAGGCGCATTTGTTTAATTGGAAATTGTGTTTGATTTCGTTGCTACTTCACAAAACTCGTTCATTGAAATAGTTTGTCGAGCAAGTCCAGCACACATCTGTGAATAGGTTCTCATAATTTTGTTAATGTCAATTTCTAGCTAATGATTTGTCCCTCTTTCTTTCTGAAAATGTTGTTCATGTTACAAATAATTTGTCAGAATTGCCTCTGCGAATAGGTTCACAGATATCTGTTTATCTAAATCACTACTTATTTATACGGCCATCTTTCTTTAGTAAGACGCTCTCTAAGCCCCTCCAGCAACTAACCTCGAGTAGGCCACTTCACTGATACTTTACCTTGAATTTAAGACATGTCGCCCCTCAGCCTCACCGCCAACAAGAGCAAATCCTATGGCTTCTGTTACAATGGCAAGTGGGAGAAATGCACATGTGCCAAGAATAACAGGGACTGCCTATCATGCAAACGACGTAAATGCACCAGAACCCGCAAGCCGATAAACTTAGAGCTGTCTCACTGCCCAAACACTCCGGAGGCCAGAGCCTGTACCTCAAAACTCTATAAGAAGGAGCCGATCCTTTGCCACAGGGAAGCTTATTTGGGGGTAGATACTCACCCAACGCTGCTGAACATTCAATCTCCCACATCTCGTACCTCTGAAACTGAGTCCATAACCCCCCCTTCTCCCACCAACACAGAGTCTTTAATCGTCGCCTCGACAGAAGAATCCGCATCAACAAAGCCGGCTCACTGTGAAGCACCATGCACCATCACCAGGTAAATAGAAAATGCTAAGGCCCCTAAGACAATACTCATCGGCGATACCCTCATGATAAATGTTCAAACGTCCGATCTTTCAAATAGATGCACTTTTGCTCTGTCTAATATAATTGAAATCGCAAATTTGTTCAAAAATTACGTAATTGTGCTCACGGACCATGTCGAAAATGAGATAGTAGTAAACATATCCACCGCAATTTTAACGAAAACAAAATGCTAAGATACACATAGCAGAACCCCTCAAACTTAAAAAAATGGAGCGAAGGCACTGTTTCATGAGTTTTTGCCACTCCCTGAAGCTCAGAGTTATCCCAACAGGCAAACTACGAGATGAATCTACTGGCGCTCCGACGACTGATTTTTCCATCTTGAGAATGCAAGTTTAAACAAAAGTGGAACTAGAACATTCTTCAACACGGTAGCAGGTTACGTTATTCAGTGGGTTAAGGTATTGCCATCCCAATACTATAACATTGTCAGAAGCAAGCAATCACTACTCGGGTCTCCTCCATCCCTCTACTTCCCTCCATCACACTACCACCGTCTCACATCATTACCTCGTCACACGTCGACTAATTCCTTCCCATACAATCAACCTGCAATCAGCGCTCCCTCATCATCTCCATGTCAAAAGCCTCCAATCAGCACTCGCCCATCATCCGCCTCGCAATACCTTACTAACAGCGCTTTCTCCTTCTAACCCTACCAAGAGCTCCCAGTCAGTACATCCTCATTATCATCATTCCCAGACCAACAGCTCCCTACCGTCTCTGTCCCATCATCCTCAGACAAACAGCTTGTATTCAGCCTTTCTTCATGGTCTCCACACCAAGACCCCCCCATCAACGCTTTCTCGTGATCTCAACAAAAATGGCACACAATTTGTACCTCCTCATCCTCTCCAAAACAACAGCTCCCAGTCAGTGCTTTTCATCATGATTCTTCAATGGCAACGTGCCTGCGCCTACCCATCACCTAAATAATAACGGTCAAGCCACTGTCGCTGTTCAAACTCTAATCACTTCCGGAGCAACACAAAATATTTCTAAACTCCATTTGGATACCTCTCTCTCGGGAAATTCACTCGGCAGCGAAAAAAATTCACCAAATGCGGTCAGTCCCCCTTCCATCAAGAACAATAAGGTCAGGAACGGACGTCTCTTCAGTCATGTCAAGTCAGGTTCGCATTCCAACAACACTGTTTGCTCGCAGCTATACAATTTCATCTAAGACAGGGCATTCACAATCAAGCTGGAAGACATCTAATATTAATTCTTACAATCAGGAACAAAGCAGCATTTCTTTGGTCCAAAATAACATAAAATTGCAGCTTAGGCCAAATCTCACAGATGGCCACTGCCTCATACATGCCCTCAATAAATCATGACAACACCAAATTCGGTGTTGTCCCGAACCAAACATTGACTCGTTACTGGGCGCAGGGTTGTTTGAGACCGATGTGAACATGGACTACAACGCAGGTTTAATCCGAAAAACGGTTACGACGACGCCTATCTGATATATAAGAAACGGCACTTCTACAACAGAGACTTCGATCAACCCTTGGGAGACCTGGTCATCGCAATGCGAGCAGCCCGCTGGGACTTCAAATTGACATCATTCAGGAAGACGGTTCCGCCCATACGACACTAAAATAAATCAAACAACACTTGAGTGACAATCAATTAGGTGGCAGAGTATTCATTCACCAAAAATACCGTCTCCACAGTGCACTAGTACCTATGCAGAAATTCTAAAAATCCCGATAAACAATTAGTAAGCCTAATGACAGTGTCCTCTGCTCCAATAAATTCACTGCCCATGTATGATGCACCTGACACCCGCATCTACGCAGAGGACTCGCAAGGCAGCGTTCATAAGAGCCGGGACCCTATCACAAGCAGCACTGTGGTAATCAGTAACAACAACACAACTCGAAGAAATAGCCATCGCAGATCACCCGAGCACATGTGACTAGATGGCGCTCGGGCCTCTAGTAGAGCGAGCGGCAAAGCAAGCGAGCCTCGGCCAAAGGAAAAAGACAATATACAAATAATGCACTTAGATGTGAGAATTTTTCTGTTTATGATAGACCAGATCAAGCTAATGCTAAGGGATGAAGATGTTGATGTACTCTGTCTGACTGAGACATGGCTTGCACCCAACATGGACAGCAACTTTATTCACATAGATGGGTATGTACTGTTCAGGAAAGACCGAGGTAACAGAGGTGGCGTCGATTGTATCTATGACAAAAATGAGTACACAACCAGAATACTGAAAACCTTCGAAACTGGAGATGAAGTCGACAATGTTTGGATTAGCGTGCAAGCCAGAAAACTAAATCCTTTATTGTCGAAGCCATTTATTGGTCACCCAAAGCCAGCAACCAGTCAAACAGATAGATAGAACCCAAGATCCTGTCAGCAGCTAATTTGAAGAAGAACATGTACGTCTTAGGAGATTTAAATGGCAATCAACTAGAACGTAATGAATTTGACTCAATATTTAAGAAATTAAAACTGTAATAGCTCATTATTGAGCCAACTAGAATAACGAAAGACTGTAGCTCATTGCTTGATCTGATAATTACGAACAATCGATCGTCTGTTCAAAGCACCAACGTTTGTGAGTCACTCGCCGACCACCAAGAAACAAGCTGCCATATCACAGTACGTAAAGAAAATAGGAAACCAGTCATTCTGTCGTGCAGAACAAAAGAAAATTACTCACTAGATTTACTAAAACAAGATTTCTGGAACAGAATACTATTGTTTAACAACATGCGCAACATGGATGAGGGAGGGAAATGAAAGAGGCATTCACGAAAAATAACAACAACACAAATAACAATGATTCAAATAATGAACAGCGGGTTTTGAACGTTCTGCAAGTGGCTTCCGACTCGCTGAAAAAAACGCGCACGAAAACTGATTGGCAAAGCAAAGAAAGACGCACACCTCTCTGATTTGGAGAAAACAAAAAATTACCCGAAGCAGACTTGGAACATTCTTGGCAACATTGTGCCCCACAAGAAAACGAGAAAGTCGATCAATTACGAAAAACCTGCAGAAACAGCCGAATCTTTCGCGATTTTTTCGCTTACGTTGGAAAGCACATACACAAAGAGGTTATGATCGAGCATAACAAAATTACTGCGGGAGCGCGCAAAACCCCGGCCATGCAAACGCCAATTCGGCTCATTATTGCCTCCCATAAGAACTCATTACCCGTGGAGGACCAGATGTGGTCATCGAACCCAGGAAGCATACCTGAGATTAAATTCGCCATTTACTCGCCTAAAAACACAAATTCCTCTGGGGACGATGTCATGGCGCTGCAGTACCTCAAGAACGGCTTAGAAATTGTTTTAACATTTCTCCAGCTGCTCATCAACACATCCATTGCCTCAAATACCTTCCCTCAAAATTGGAAACATGCGCTCATGCAAGCTATCCATAAAAAGGGAGAGGTAAGCGACCCATCAAACCATAGACCAATAAGTCTCCTACCAGTAAATTCTAAATCCTAGAAAAGATCATTGCACATCTACTCCTTGACTACCTCGAGGAAGCAAACCTGATCAATAATTGTCAGTACGCCTACAGACGATAGACGTCAACAGACGCACTGCTCAAAATATGCGAACTCGTATACAGAGCTATGGACGAAAACTGTCAATCATTACTCGTGCTACTGGACCTATCTAAAGCATTTGATAGTGTCAATCATGACATCTAACTAAAAAATGAACATCCACACGCCAAGGTTTGAAAGCTACCTCAGGCATCGATCCCAATCTGTCGTGCTAGACAGATCGAATACATCTTCTCCACGACTGGTAAACTTTGGAATTCCACAAGAATCGATTCTCGGATGGGTTCTTTTCCTTCTGTTTATTGATGACACTAACTGCGGAAACCCTCGAGGCAACGCCCTAGTGACAATATGTGCTGATGATGTTAAGTTGCTGTTCGTGAGACCGGCAAACCAAATTAAAAAGCTGAAGGAGGACGCGGAAACTGCGTTGAACCACATAACTGATTCTTATTCTTCAAATGGGCTCAAAATTACTACAAATAAGATACAGTGCATTATCCTGGGATCAAAAGCAAATACAAGGAGAGTAGCCGATAGTTTTGTTATCGACTGTATGAGCACAAAAATCTCTCTCGATGACAAAGTCAAAAGTCTGCATGGGAGTTTGGCTTGATCCTAATATGACCGTTGGACATCATGTTGGGAAACTGTGTTCCAAACTGAATGGCACACTCATGTTTCTCCGTCGAACGAAAGAACAGCTCGACTTTAACTCTAGACTACTTGCAATCAATGCCCTGATTTTTTCACTTTTAAACTACTGCCGTACAATATGGGAAAGTGCACAAAAACAATACTCTCAGACATTAAAGGTAGCATAAAGTTCACCGCAAAAGGAGCCCATAACGGTAACTTTAAAAAATGTGATCACGTAACGCCAATCCAACAGAAACTTTGCTTGCTGAACATTCATGAACGACTAGAGCTCAGTAAAGCTGTACGAGTTTTCAAAATCCATAATGAGCTCTCGTATTTAAATGGTATTGTGTTATCGACGCGTAAAGCGGCCCACCAACGATCTACATGGAACGGAAATAATATTGACACTGAGTTCAGAAGAACAGAGACTGACTCCAAAGCTTTCACTATTTCAGGTCCAAAATTTTTCAACAATCTACCGGCCGACATCCAGAATTGCGATGCCGTATTCTCTTTCAAGAAGAGATACACCACTCTATTACTTGCCCGCCGGCAGAGGCTGATTGAGTGACATAACTGATTTTGATGAACAAGAAACAGATCGTGATAAAGTACATTCGTTGGCTCGCATAAAACATCAATAGTATCATTCTGTCAACAGAACACAATGATAATTTCTTCTTAGTGACATAAAGCAAATACTATGTTTTCATAAAATCTTTTCGTCTTCGAAAAAATCGTAACACTGTTAATTTGTTAGTTCGTTTGTGTTGGCAAGGGCTATCACTCACTCACGCAGACCACCCGCACCTCCCCATTCTTAGCTACCCAATGTATTGGGCTCTGCTAATCCGAGTTGGGAATTGACACCAATTATCAAACAAAGAATTTCAATGTCGTATCGCAACACCCTATGTCATCAAGAAATAGTGCATACTTATTCAGCACTTTAAATTCACTGTGACAGCTCATTCGTCGTGACATGTTTCCGGAAATAGCAAGATGTGTCGTTACTGCTCATACCCCGTCTCAATGGAGTTGGGACAAACTCCTTTTGATTAAATATAATTATTTTCCTGGAATGAGGGTATGATAATTAAACCTTTTCATTCAATGAAGTGTTGCAATATTTGTGCAAGTTCGATTGCTCTCCGTCAGACGTATTTAATTACAGTCGTGGTTCAGAACACACAGGCCTATTTATTCGAATCACTCGTCAAAGGCAAATAAGGACATGCAAAAAAAAATAAGAATACCTAATACGGGACTACAAAGTAAATATTTGTTAATACGGGGAAATTCAGAGCAACACAGGGCACGAGTAACAATCACAAGCAATGATAGAATAAGGAGTCAACACTCCAATCTCAACCCAATCGTCCTCGTTCAATTCAAATTAAAACTGTACCCAGAAACTAAAATTGCAATTATGATCGTCAAATTGCCCAGCAAACCTCGTGCAATTTGCCTCTTTTTCAACACCCTGAGCTGTTTTTTTAATGGAGATGGCACGGGACTAATTGGAAGGTGAGAACATTAGTTTGCAAGATGGAAGGGGCATGTGGAATCATTTCAGAATAACGTAAATATTATATCAATTAAAAGATTTTTATTTCCCATCAGTTATGCGCAGTTTTCGAACTTAATTGTCTCTGAACTTAAACAAGAAAAGGAAATTACACTGCTCGGATGTGTCATGGTCTGCTATAATCTGTAAAAAATATTTGCTTGCATGTATCCACGCACCATTCAGTAACCAAACATGGTTTGTAAGTGAAAACATGAAGAACTTTTGACGTAAGTACTGGCCAATGGAAATGCTGGCATACGGATATTGAAGGTGATGTATGGGTAGGTATGTGAATCAGAACGAAATTATTGGCGGAACCCACCCATACATTAATATTTTTTGGGCGGAACCTACCTATGCATTAACAAATTATGGGCTCAACCCTGACATGCATTAATAAATTATGGGCGGAACCCACCCATACATTAATAAATTATTAGCGGAACCCACCTATTCATAAATATAATTATTGGCGGAACCCACCCATACATTAATAAATTATTAGCGGAACCCACCTATTCATAAATATAATTATTGGCGGAACCCACCCATACATAAATTGAAGGATAGACGATCAAATAAATTTAGTTTGGAATTGAGTGAGTTGCATAAACTAGCTTATCCTCATAAATTGAACCGCTGAGACGCATTGCAAGGGAGATGAAAGTGCAGTTTACACCAGCAATATTATTCAGTTAAAATATCATAACGAGGCGCTGTATTCGTTCTTTCAAGCCGGCAACTCTCTTGACAATGATAATAATATTGTATGGTCATCTCGTCATCGCTCCACCCCCTCCAGACTGAACAACTCCGATCAAGTTTAGTGTGGCTGTAAAATGTCTGATGCGTCAAAATTGTTTGTCAAGGAAACATTTGTGGATACTGCTCGAAAATTCTTCTACAGCAACTGTGATTTCGTGATCTGCAGATAACAAATCTACCCTTCAATCTGTCTAGTTCTAACATCTTGCATGAATGTAATTGAATATAAAGTTGTTTATTGCGAATGACGATCACCAACTGCCCAGTCTTACTATGATTGATACTGCAATATTAACGTGAAATACATAGAATAACAGCTTAATACTTGGCTCCTTATATGATTTATTTTTTCTTGCATTGCGTTTGGTTGCATCATTCATTATAACGGCAAGCATCCACAGGAGGAAACTTAATCATTAAGACCAGTAATGTCGCACGAAGATGGGGCATTTGGGAATTAGTTGAGCTAAAATAAATTCAAAATTCTTGATCATTGTTGCCGCTCCACATCCATTCTGCGCGCCCTCCCAATCAGAGCTCCATCCGTCACTACTGAATAGTCCTGTGAACAATCCGTTCGACGCGGCCCATCATAGCAACATCAGTCACTACTGAATAGTCCTGTGAACAATCCGTTCGACGCGGCCCATCATAGCAACATCAGTCACTACTGAATAGTCCTGTGAACAATCCGTTCGACGCGGCCCATCATAGCAACATCAGTCACTACTGAATAGTCCTGTGAACAATCCGTTCGACGCGGCCCATCATAGCAACATCAGTCACTACTGAAT
>SDVV010014029.1:0-14925 GCA_016164225.1 Gammarus roeselii | reverse complement strand
GAAGCAGGCGTTGGGAAGAAGAGACATGAATGTGGAGGTGGCGAGAGAGCGTGCAATGAACAGGCGTGAGTGGAGAATGGTTGTGAATGGTTGAGTTTGACGCTGCTCTGATGTGCTTTCCCGCCCTTGGCATCCCGCTGTCGGGATGGTCGTGGGTGGGGGGGGCCCGGCCATTATGACGCGGCGGGTGTAAACCAGTGAAAACTGTGGGCCTGCTGCTGACGACGGTTCCTCGGTACATTCGGGACCCAGAGTGTAAGTTGAGGGGCTACCGGCCGGACCCTTTAGCACAAAAGGGCTAAGTTGTGTGAATGTGAGCGTGTGAGGTGCGCCTTGCCGTCGGCCACCCCCCTTTCTGGGGGATGCGGCCTAGTGTCTGTATCTGTATGATGTGATTGCTATAACAGAGCAAGGAAATTCTCGGCGAATCCTTGATCACATTAGAGAATAACTGCGGCTTTAGATAGTATCCGATACCTCGGGTAACGCTACATACAGGTCCTATTCGCCAGAGAGGTGCATGATTCCCGCGAGATGGTCTTGTGTGATGCCGCGTGATCATCACAATTGGTGTTGAAGGGTTGTTCGCGCTCCAGCAATCCACTGTGCACGAGCGATTTTGCGCATATAACTTGTACCAATTTGAGATTCTTGGTGAACGCACTTTTCTGACTTCGCTATGGACGTGCGTAACGCCTTCTTCGGGCTCATAATCGATTGCGCGTCTCCCTCTCAAGCTTGCGCAGCCTCATTGACCCACGAGGCTTATGGGTTTCCCTTCGATCATTTACGCAACCCGACAAAATTTCTTGCTGTCAGTGAGGCACGCTCGAACCTGCAACCATCAGCTCCCAATGGAAGCCTATTGCTTGTAGAAGCAGGCACGTCGATCACAGACTTCTTACGGAAAGAGGGTAAAAATGCACTGGTCCATTTCCAGAATTATCTTTTTATCTGTTCGTGTTGATATACTGTGTAGTCTTATCTTCCGTCTTGTTGAATAAACGCCCTACATAACATGAGAGGCCTGAGATGTTAATGTAAAAATGTTTATTAGTTAGAAGTGAAAGTATGATCCTGGGTTTAGGTTTTGAACTAATGTATTTCAATTGACAGGTTCTGCATGCAAATGCAAGTATTGTAAGTCTGTCTTTTTATAAGTTATCTGTTATGAGCCTCGAAGAATGCGGAAGTTGTTCTTTTTTATTAATATTAGCGAGGATTGTCTTCGTTGGTTATAATTTTACTGTACAAATGCCAAGCTGTGCACTTACTGTTTCAAAATGATAGCTTGAATTACCAATTAACGGTTCGGTGAAACATCCTCCGGCTGTTCAGTGCACCGTAACAGCAAAATATAATTCGGCCTCTTTTTTTTTCAACTTTTCTCTGGGTTTCATTACAGAGCAAGAAATCTACTTCCAATTTATCAAATGATGTAACATCTCGCATGAGGCAACAGCTGATGTCACTGGCGTTGCCATTTAACATCATTCCAGATTAATTGGATTAAAGAAATTCATTATCGTATCCGAATAAGCTATTCCTATTACGCGATACTGTTGCTATTCCTAACTAGTTGAACCAATCCTCGTCTCGCGTACCCCCCCTAGGCATCTGTTGGGTTCACGGGCCGCACGGAGTCACGGCCCAACCGGCGGGGGGGTGAACATTTATATTCCCCTTCTGACTCGCCTCTTCTTCACCCTTTACTGTCTCTTTTTTCTCCCCATCCTGATTTGCTTCACTTTTTATTGATCTCAAATGCATCTTATGTTTGGTTCAAATTTCCTTGATCTTGTCTCAGACTTCGTAACAACTCACCTGATAGTCGTTGCACACTTACACACACACACACACACACACACACACTTGAACATTCATATACCGGTTCTAACTTTCCTCCTGTCGGTTGGCAAATAACAGCTAAGTTGCGCTCTTTCATGCAACCCTATTCCACGACTATTCCTTCTTCTTTCCATTCCTGCTGTTTCCATGCGTGAAATTCCCTACACCTAGTGTAGTTCTCATGCATGGGATCTCCGGTTTCTGCCTCTTCCTCTTCTTGCCCCTCAGGAGGTGTTGGAGCGCGTAGCCCGCACCTCAAGGACTACTGCGGATCCTTGGGGCTCTGCAGCATTGTAGGTAGTGTTATTCCTCCTTACTGCCATCCGTTGAGTGCTGGGACCATATGGCCTCAGCACCTTAGGAGTTCATGTACCTCCTGTGGCACCCGTACATACCATAGACGTTCATCGACTTTGACTGCGCAGTGGTAAACCTTAACTCGAACATTGATAAAGAAAAACAGACTAATTTGATGCAGCACTGTTTGCTGGTTTGACATTCGGCGCCAGAAGGATGATGACTCCAGCGCGCTAGAAAGCCTTGCACTCTAATTCAATCGTCTCGCCTAAACTGCGCTCTCTGCTTGTGATGATACTCATGCGTGTCATCTGCAGCGCGTGCAGGCGCGGTCGGTGTCTCGTGCGCCCGTCGCGCGTTCTGCGCACGAGGCCCGAGTGCTGGCTGCTCTGCGCGGGCACTGATGATAACTAATAGCTGAATACTCCCTCCTTCGCTGTCTCTAAACTACTGTTGTGAGACACCAGTGTGATAAATCGTTCTGTTCTTTCAACAGGATTTGGGCATGCCGAGACCCATGTGATCTCCACCTAATATCAACACGGCGTTGAGACATCAGTAAAGGTGCGTCCAGTTGATTTATTATGTCGCAGTTGCCATTGAATATTTATTCTTGCCTGTTGGTGAAGATTTTTGTCGACACTTCCTGTTATTCATTATATAATTGTTGGCCGCTGTTTTGTTCCCCTCACTCACAGCTTTGTTTCTAAAATGATGACACCCCATGGGAGACTGACTGCTTGAACAATCAAATATGTTGACAATTACAAGTGCACATATGTTGTTTGTTTAGGCGTGTGATGTGATGATTACCTGACCCATTAGTTCCCGGCTGCGTAATTGCACTACTTTCTTCTCCGTGTTTCAAACAGCAACTTGTCTCCTTCGCAGGCGCCGATCATTTGCGTCTTGCCGCTATAGGAGAGTCTCTTAGCAACTTTCACCGGCGGTCTTCAGTGAGTTGGTAATGATCCGTCGCTTTGGTTTCCTAATGGATCCCACGGCACCATTCGTAAAAATGGAACTCATTGTATTTTTTTATATTACTGTTCAACAAATTGTTTCGAAAATCGATGCAGTATTTTGTAACGCCGGGTATTCATCCCCGGCAAGTGCTGCTATGAAGGCCCGATGGGTTCAGTATTCCACCACCGAGGTTGCCTATACGGCTGACTAGCGTTTTTCTGTCAATTGATGGATTAGAGTACTGGGTTCAGTGTTCCACCACCGAGGTTGCTTTTACTGCTGACCTAGCGTTCTCCTGTCAATTGATAGATAGGAGCACCGGGTGCAGTGGTTCACCACCGAGGTTGCCTTCGCAACTATCGCAACATTCTCCTGTCTATCGATGGATAAGAGGGCCGTGTTACCTAGTGCACAATGCATACATGAAATGTATGCATTGACTGACGAACAAGGTCTTCGTGTAGAGTAGAATTTTTTATATTTCAACTGGGGAGATCAGCAAAATTTCCTTCATTTTCATAGTTCAAATCCGTTTCCAGGTGCATCCGTTGAAATGATGGATTGAATCGGCTATTGATGTTGCCAAAAACCGAATCTTTACTGATGCTATTATTAGCGTTGATTATTGTGAGACATTCAACATACGAGTTGATATTAAATTCTGAAATTAATTCGTAGCCTTTCTCATCTTCAGGCAGCGGTTTCAGTGACTCTGACGTAACACTGCGCCGCCTGGAACCCAACCAACGTTTTCGTGCTTCCGTGTCGGTCAGGCCTCGCATTGCTCCGAAATAATTCAATTCAACAAGAACTTATGAACAGACCTGAAGAAAGGCTTCAGTTGACGCTCAATAGATCGTTTTATCCTCGAGGTTTGCACCTAATTTAATATGTGACCATGCGATGCCCGCTATTCATGATGACTATTTCTTGATAGGAAATGCCGTCTGACCATACATGAAGCCTAAACTTCCCTGACATAGAAAGATTGTTTTTAGTGGCGTTTATTGGTTTGATTGTTTATTACCTTCGTCCATCCGTTATGATTGCAGGTCCTGTGCTGGTTTATCTCCTGCTACCACACAAACGTACCTCGCCCCCAAGAAACACCACCCAGGTTTGTGCTGAACTGCCCGCGCGTTTAGTGGTAGTGCAAAACTACACGCGCGTTTATCGATTCCCATTATTTGATGTTCATTGAAGGGTTTCCTAGCCTCTCCCATTGTTCATGTAGAGTAGCGGAAGAAAATTCGTTCATGATTGAAGATGGAGTGAAATCTTCCAAGTTCAATGATCAATTTTCGCTCGATATATGAACTCTTAGGAAATTTAATTGATAATATCTATTAAAAAGGATTGTCTAGATATCATACCGTATGAAATTTTCATATAAAGTTCAATTGCACGTGGGAAAAGTCTTGTTACTTTTTTTCGGTTATTGACTAATTATAAACGTATTTTCTTTCACTACTGTAACTACGCACAGATACCAACACTAGGCTGCATCCCCCCAGATAGGGGGGTGGCCGAATAACTGTAGATGCTAGCGGGTGCTATGGTACCTTCCTGGAAGTTTCTGAATGCTTAGTAGCGATGTCTCTTATCTGAAACATTCTATAGATTAAAATCTGATGAAGTAACTGCTGTTCTGTTAGGCATCAGAACAGAAGTTAAGCAGGCTTAGAAGGTTCTATTGGCATGTTCTTCTTGGGTTGTACAGCCTATTTTCTATTCTACAGAAAGCTACATCTATTCGAAAACAGCGCCTCCGCAAGCTCTGGTTCTTCTTAGTATGTTAAAGTTTACCTTGTATCTAAAGTAGCTCACTGTTGGTTATCTGGTAATTTTCTGCTTCATTTGCCAATTACTTCTCTTCTCTGAAACTACTGTAAGGAAACATGATGAATAAATTGCTGTCTGAACAGTTGTGTGGAAAACTGGCACCAGAACTGAAGTCAAGCGATGGTTTATGGTGATACTATTTGCATGAATGCCTTGGGTGGTATATCTTTATTTTTATCCGACAGACACACGTCAATTCGTCCAGAAACTGAGCTTCTGCGAGCCCTGATTTTATCCAGTATGTTGGTGCTTAGCTGATATCTAATAAGTTGCTAATATCTAGAAAGTGCTGGAAGTTAATTCAATGGCATTTTGTTACTGCCTTCTTTGCTAGTTCATTTTCTGCTCTGAAACTAATGTACTTGAACTTGATGAATAAATTGCTGTCTGAAATTAGTGTGGATAACTGGCACCAGAACTGAAGTCAAGCAAAGGTTGCGGTTATTCTATTTGCATGAACTGCTCGGGTGGTATATCCTATTTTATTTTCTACAGAAACGCTACACCTCATCCAGAAACGGCGCTTCTGCACGCCCTGTTTTTTTCCTAGTATGTTGGTACTTGTTTAACGTATTCCTAAGGTTGGTTCACTGCATCAGTGTACCAGAAGTCGAATGAAACAAATATTTATGTAAATCTATAAGCAAAAATTCCTATTGCATATCCCTTCTTTGATCCTACAAAAATGCCACACCTCGTCCATTTTACAGCACTGGTTCTTGACAACAATGCTTCACCTCGTCCATTTCAACTGCACTGGTTCTTGACAAAAATGCTGCACCTCTGCTATTTTAACAGCACTGATCCGTGATGATGCTTCACCTCGTCCATTTCAACAGCCCTGGTTCTTGACAAAAATGCTTCACCTTGTCCATTTTAACAGCATTGGTTCATGATTAAAATACTTCACCTCGTCCATTTTAACAGTACTTGTTCATGACACAAATGCTTCACTTCGTCCATTTTAACAGCACTGGTTCTTGACTAAAATGCTTCACCTCGTCCATTTTAACTGCACTGGTTCTTGACAAAAATGCTTCACCTCGTCCGTTTTAACAACACTGGTTCATGATAAAAATGCTTCACCTCCTCCATTTTAACAGCACTGGTTGTTGACAAATGCTTAACCTCGTCCATTTTAACAGCACTGGTTCTTGACAACACGAATGCTTCACCTCGTACATTTTAACGGCACAAAGATGTTCATGTCTAAACTCTGCTTGAGTAGGAGTTAATTGCAGCACTACAATACTAATGTTCTAGAGTTGCTCCACACGTCATAACCGCACTTGCACGCGCAATGGTATGCGTGGTCAAATATTGGGTGAGTGGAAAGATTTAATACACCACTAGTCTGCTCAGGCAGATCACTAAGCTTGGCGGTCAGTTTTGATGAAGCTGGGAATTCTTTTCTCAACATAGGCATCTAAGTTATGATTCCTCTGAACTCGTGTCTCAAACTCCTCTTATTCTCCCAAGAGGCGTTGCAAACGCATACGCTCACACTAATTACACCTTAACACACTAACACCTCCGCACACAAATACTTATCAAATCGGGTGCATTCTCCTTAGAAGAGCCCTTCATCATGCGCTCACTTCAGTTGTTGGGCATGACAGGCACCTCCGTTCCCAATCATTTTCCAGTTTCGCCAACATCTGCCACCCTACCCTCGCTTGCTTAGTTAAGAGATAGTCGGCTGTTACTCAACAGTATGAGGAAAGCCTAGTTCAAGGAAGATAGTTTGTTATACATGTTAGTGTTCAAAGGATGTTGATTCCTATTTCACTGTATTCTATTCGGAAATTTATTTTCAACTTTCTTTCAGTCCGTTATTATATTATTTCACCGTCCAAGTGTTCGCGCGCCACGAACGTGCGCAAGTTAGCCTCCGAACACAGAACCGGGCGCCAACGACATCCTGCCTGCGGCTGAGCGTAACTCAAAATATAAACGGACACGCAGATTGCTGGGCTATAATAATCTAAATTAGGTATCTTCCATCTAATGACACCTCAATGAGAATATTTGTACACGTGTTTTTCTGGCCCATTCTATCGTGTTCAAGTTGTAAGTATATCACTCTTTGTTCAATTTCGACATGGACCCTTGCGACGTGACATGGGTGAACTCGGTCTTGGCATAATTTCAACCCCGTGTTTGTTCAGCATAAGGCGATTTAAGTTGGGTAGCGTTCGTGAACCAGAAAACGACGGAGCAATTGTTTGGTGAATTTCACGAAGCAAATGAATCATTGTGGGGTTGATCGATTGTCATGTTGACATGCGACAGCAACCCTAGAAATTCAATGGATGATGTTGAAGTGCAACCTTGTTTATGGTGTCAGCGTAGTAACTGTCGCTTATATTCCTCAGTTTAGGCAGCGTGTGTGCTGTGCTACACACGTTACGACGGTGATAGAACGAGTGCGCTGATAACGGGGGGCAAGCTGTGTCAGTTCTGGACGCACTTGCGCCACTACAGCGCGGGGGCTTACTAGAGTTGGTGGCGGCTTCAGCCCTCATCATCATAGTTGGGAAGTTCACACCTGCTGCCTTATCTCTGTCGATTTTCAGAGCTGCACTGATTTCTGGTTTGACGTCTGGTGACAAGGGGACGCTGTCTATAGTGCATCGGAAAGCCTTGTCGTTTTGTTCTAATCTTTCCTCGTAAACTGTCAAGCTCTTTTAAGCTCATTGTATTCTCAGTGTTTCGCAAGCAATTCTGATCTTCGTACGATATTGAACTGAAAGAACTGTGGTCATGATTTTTCATAGCATCCTATCTGGATGGAGGTTCAAGTTGGTAGCGACCATTCACCAAACTTCGTGCAGATTTATTTATAACAATGAATTTCAATGAATTTCCACACATTATTATGCTAGTGTTGTTCCGGAAATTATTTGGAAAATGAAGTTATGCAAGAGAATAGTTTGTACAAAATAAGATGGACCCAACCACGTCCATTTCTTATCCTAGCAAGTTGAGACGTTGCCGGAAATCAGTAACTCGCATCAGCTTCCTCACGTACGACCTAACTCGGACATCAGCCTATAAGTTCTCTTCCTGGTCTGCGCTAGCGCCATTTCATCTGCAAACAGCAGCTGACTCGACTGCCAACTCATCGTTTACCTCCCAGGCCCTTCCGTTCATGTTAATTCAATTGCTAGTTGGACGTTACCCAACCTCGTCAGTCTCACTCACTGGCACCCAAGCGCGTCGTCCCTCGCTCCCTTCTTTGACACATAACTGTTGCCACCATTGGAACTATAGATCACTCTTCATTTTTACGCACTCCATACAAACCCTAAATTTTCGTCCATGACGCCTCCCATTCGACCTTACCGTTGGCCTGTGCCGATCTGCAAACCCTCTATCCATTCCTCAACCGCCATTCGTGCATCACTACCCTTGGCAACAATGTCAGCCTCTCTGACTGATTTCAACAATATCAACAAATTGAATTACTCTGCACCTTTTTTTTCGTACTTACCCCCTCTCTAACAACTAGCGGCCGTTAACACTTTGAACAACAACAACAACACTAGCACCACCGCCTCTTCTTTAGCCCTCTCCCCTTCCACATCTGTTTAACCCCCTTCCAAACTTTCATAGTCTTGCCACACAATTTCGCACGCATCTCGACCCCGCATCACTCACCTCTTCTTCCTCTTCATTCCCCTGGCCTTGCTCTGTTGGTGTCCTATTCTCCCTCCAACGTCTGCTGGAACTCGGCTCAGCTTGCCACATCTGATTCCTTTATCACCACTTCTCATCCTCCTACGCTCTTTTTCTTCCTCCATCAGTAGAAGAAACGAAACTCGTTCTAGTAAATATTGATGAGAAGACAAAATTAGAGTGAATCTGCTTCAAAGCCTATTCAAACGTGTACACGTTGTATGTATATCATACCTATATAATATAAAGACATCATATTCCATACTTTTCAGCCGAAATCCGGCTGTTACCACTGCTACGGTGGTAAGATATCTTCTAACGAGAACTTTGCTCTCACGAGCTTGAAAGCCTCTAACCTCGGCTGATTGAAAGCTAAGCGCGAATTTGGCTGAAAACTAAGTATGGATTATAATGTTTCCCATATTATATAGGTACAGTATCTAGGAAGTTTCTTTGATATTCATGATGATAATTAGTTATCCCTGTCAGAATCATACTGTTGATGACAACTATTCTGAATTGGTTCAATCTCCGTTTCTGTACTCTGAACATCACTTCTGGTTTTAACCAATGCATGTATCCTCTCTTGTTGCAGCTGCTGACGAGGCACTTCTCATTTTGACTGGGCACGGCCCTCTATGGTGAGTTGACAAGTGGTCATTTTGCTGATGTTGTGATCGTACAGTCCTATTAAAATAGTCCCAACTTGTCGATACATTTTGTGATGATTTTGATACCTCTTCTGAACAATCCTGTTGGAAAAAACAATCTTGCCATATTACTGACCGATTCCCACCAGTATCCCTTGTATTTATGCCTACTGAAGATCAATTTTATATGGTTCTACTCTTTGGGCAGGCGTGTCGGGGGCCATGGTCTTACTGACGAGCTGACCGGTGGCCGGTAAGTTGGAAGCGGTCACAGGCTGCTTTTTGGGAAACTTTCAATGATGATAATCTGCTTTCAATGATCATTGAAGAAAACACAGTCAAAAGGATACTGAAATATACTACTGTGTGGAATGTTGATATATTCATCTCAATTGAGATTTATTCTTAATCCGTATGTCATTCTTCACAGAAACACCTTGATGGACCAACTTTTTGAGCAACACTAACATTGAACTTGGTTCAGCAGTGCCGGTAAGAGGAAATTTCTCGCACTTCTAGGGCGGACGTTTATTCTATTTATCATGTGTTGCTGTGCTAAAAATGTAGGCACTTTTAAGATGAATATTTTGATGATGAAACCTATTGTGCTAAATAACCGTGTTGATAACGTCCATGACACTGATTTCTAGTTGAGGCTGCTCAATCAATAAAGGTTGTGACCTTATATTGCAATCCAACAATCTGTTCTCAATTGTTTCTCTAGTTTCTTGCGGCCTTGGCGATCTGAGCTCGTAGAACATGGACAGCATTCACATTAAATAAGGTAAGCCTTATTATTAGGTTTAGTCACTGTAGGAAGGGAATCGAATAAGTTATTGAACTTGATTGCATTTTTCTTTTATAGTCGTTTGGTTTGAAGGTCGTTACTTCACGATGTTTTGATTACCTTTCTGATTTGCAGTTTTGAGAAAACCGCTTGCTAATGCAGATTGTTTTCTTCCTTTTCCCTGTTGTCTTCCTGTGTCCTCTTTTACCTGAACTGTTCTTTTTTCTAGCTGTCACTTCTCGAGAAGTACGGCCTCGGATGGTTCCCACTGTGTTTTGTTATGGTGAGTTGACTAATGGTAGCTGCTTTAGGTGCATCTAAGCTCTTTGTGATGATAAACATGTGCCTGATTATACTGAAGGATACCCTGTCAAAAGGATACTGATTCACTTTTATTTCGTCACGTAACTATTTAGTAAGGGTTCGGTATGTTGATTGTGTGCTTTTTCATTGCAGGTCCATCAACGTTTCTAATCGTATATTATAAGAGATGAATATCTCTCAGCCGGTAAGTTTACGATCACGTTCCCTAGATGAGTTTCCAAGTTTCCCTTCTCATTCATCATGATTAAAACTAGTTCATTCATTGATACATAATGAAACTACCCCCAGCTCTATGACACATATTTCATCGTGCTGTAGGTTATCCGTATTCTTCATATATTTCCCTGATGACCATTTTCTTATTTCCAGGAGGTCCCCTGCAGCGAACTCGTCCTAAGACTTCCATCCTTATTCCGGTAATAATACACGGGAGTATGCATAGCTATATATAAAAGTGTTGCCGAGATAGAAAGTAATAGTAACAATACCGACCGGTACTGTTGTATAGAACAGTACTAAAACTGACTGGCAATTATGATGACTCATTTACCTACGTGTTATGATCCCAATGATTTGATCTATTTATATTTCTGAGCCCTTAAACCCTGATAACGAGGCACCTGCTACCATGATGCAACCCTTACGGATTGTTCGTTGCATTTCAGGTCTCCCAGCGACACGCCCGACAGAGGGACGAGACTGCAGTATTGTGAAGGACATCATTGTGAGTTTCAAAGCAAGGTGGTTAGGATAGTCCTTTTCCTCTCATTCCAGTTATTGTTCAGTACTCTACAGTATCGCAAATGGACGAAATCTTCTTGCGTTGAAGCAGCTAACGGCTTATAGCTGCCTGCTGTTGTTGTGCCGGTGACTTGCAATGCGCGATTATCATCCATGATGTTTCTGATACCTCTTCTGATAGCGCTGATCGATGAGCTTACTTGCTAATTCTGAATAAAGAATGCATTCAAACAATCCTAACAGCCTTGGTATCAGGAATCAAATTTATATTTGTCCACTCTTTTTTCTAGGACTGAGGACAGGCAGCGTTCATCTTGCTGTTGTTAGGTGAGTCAGGCTTGCTGTGTCACAGGGTCACGACACTCATCTGATGATAAACATAGACCTGTGCTGACTGCCATGTTGATGAAATTTATTTCCTGATCAATATTTAGTGAGGTGCGTTGTCATAATTTTATATTTAAATCATTAGCTCACGGTTGTTTTTCCCCTGCAGGGCAACGTCGCACATGGGGAACATGTCAGTTAATTTTCGTAGCTCACGCCGTTTGTGTTCATTCAAAAGTCGAGGTATGTATTCATATGCCTAAATCTCTGTTGCTTTTTTCGCTTATCTAGTTACTATATATTTAATTGCTAACTCCGGTTTTCCAACTTGAACTGATGACATAGTTACTTCTTAATAATCGTGTAGAAGATTTGCTGCACCTCCACTGATGAAAGTATCTTTTGATAATTGCCTGGCTCCATCTTGAACTCCGTACATAATTTCTTTGCAGAATCGGTCTTCCTTCCATCATACTTCTTCGGATCCACTATTTCATACTTGCCATAGGAAGGTAAGTTTAACGTCCTCCGGTTTCTTTCCATGGCAGTCGATATTATGATTAAAACTAGTTCATTTCTTGATACATAATGAAATTACCCCCAGCTCTATGACACATCACATCACCTTCACGTCCTTTGCGTAAATGTACTATTTGAAATCCTTATACTCTGCTTTTCCCGGTTATGTTCAGTCGTTTCTGCCGACCACAAGGGAGTTCGCAAGTCTGGCAGACTCCCTTCATTGATGGGCTTTGCTTGCGATGGCAGCGTCGAGGGCCCGCCCTAGCGGAAGTCTATCAACCCGCCCTGTTACATATCTTCGCTGGAGTAAAGGGGCCTTGCCGTATGGAGAGCTCGATTAGATATACAGCAGCATTTTTTATTGTCCATTGTCGGTGACGACTAGGGCTACTCTTCTATATTGGTGCAGGTACGCTTGATCTTTGTTTGCATCTCCTTGATACTTGTATTCATATGATGATTTCATTACCTACGTGTTACTATTCCTATGATTTCTATTACTTTTCAATTGCTGAAAATCGGGTTCCACATCCATAAAACTCATTTCCGGATGCAGAGGCAAGTACTGTACGAGCCCGGCAAAAAAGTCCTCGAACTGATGCGTGAAGCTTGAAGCCATTAAGCTAGTAAGCATAAAGCTTGAAAGCCCCCACGTTTGAAACTAAATTAACTTTCCACTGGTGAGTGTTTTTTTTATTCTCATCCGCCTATTTATTATGATTGGCGACTCCGCAAAAACTCTTAACTGATCATATACCGATTCTACTACTTAGTCAGCTGTACCGTAAACTGCTCAAACTTGTTCTAAATGTACATGGTGATTTTGACGGCTCTTCTGGAATCTGATGTTTCAACACCTTGTTATAAAATGTTCCAAAATGCTGCAACATTTCGTCTGGGACTTCCTGCTCGAAGATCTTGAGCGTGTTTTTCTCAATCACCAGGCATGCGTCGAGAAGTAGGCACCTAAACCCTGCGATTCGTCGATCTAGTGCACGGTTAGAGTGGGCTGTTGATCTCTTTGTTTGCCATATCGATGATGAAAACACAGACCTGTTCTGATGGCAGTGAGGACTACCAATATTGCTTTGCTGACATTATTAATGTGCGAAATTTTTTGCTTCATGTGTCTATGTTTTAATGTCGTTATCTTCTTGGCCTACAGGCAGCTGTATGAATGCATGGCGTTACTCCAACGGTCTCAACCTGGTAGCAAATAAGTAGGTATGTTTCTCATGGTTTATCTTCATTTTCTAAGTAATACTGATTATTACCTTGCGGGATGACGATGTACTGGAGATGATGGCTTTAAATTGTTGAACAACCAGTGTCTGATGGCTTTTTGTTAACCTCAGGATATGATGATGTAATTTACTTGCATTCCTGTTCCTGAGGACTTCGTCACTTCTGATCGTGGAGTTGTGCTTCACCTCCACTGATCAAGCCTCTGTAAATTATTATTTTAGTTATGAATCTTGTTCATAAAGACCAACATGAAGTACTTCATGTCTTCAGGACTGTTGGGCGAAGTGCTCGTCATTGAACTCCTACTGTTATCAGATCTCATGTCTTGAGAGGTAATCATTAAACGCAATACATCACTTGAACCCTTGGAGTACTACAATCGTATGCAATGTTTGCTCTCTCGAAATTGAATATTTGAAAGTTATTAGCAAGTCGTGAAGAAAAAATATCTTGCATAAAAATCTACGCTCATGCCCGGCATTACAATGATGCTCAACATCACAGCAAAACGAAATGAGTCTTGAAGATTTACCTGAATTTTTTTCAAATAGTAATTATCACAAGAAAATCTCCATTAAAAAGCTGTTCAAGTACTATTCAAATTTTCCAGGGTTATCAGAATCTGCAATTGAAGAAGCCTTTTTTAATATGAATATATTAATAGTCCACAACGCAAGTGGATGAGTATTGATGTGTACTAATCCCTCCTTTGTGGTAGTGGCTATACCACACGTCCGACTACCAAACTCTAATCCAACCCTACCCTCACGACTAGGTTAACACTCGGTGCCAGCATATCAAGCTTCCCCCTTACAAACATCTCGCCTGTCTTTCCTCTTGGCTCCATCCATACAATAACGCCCCGTTCTCGTCGTGTCGTTTCAAAGGGACGAAGTGACGGAGGAGGGATCTTCTGCATTCTCGCTCCGAACGTAGAGGCTAATTATAATTTGAATATTCATGTTGACCAAATTTTGCCAAAAAATTCAAGTAAACTACTATGCTTGACGACTGCAGGGATCTGCTGTGGCGAACGATGCATAGATCTTGAATTATTCCCTCTTGCTGCGTGTGGCATTTCAATTACAAATTTATAAGATTCACACCAGGTTTCCTTCTGTAAACCTATTCCATTTCACGAGCCAACCAACTGTGTTCCTCGCGGTGACCAGATGTGAGCGTTTGGTGATTCGGGGAGCAGATGAAAAAATACGCGCCATCTGCCGGCCACACAGTGAGGGAGCCAGTCAATTTATTGAATCAACAGGTTGATGTTGAAAACTAAGGGTGCGACGATTCTTGGTTTTCCGCAGAACGCGATACGGGAGAGCGTGCGATGACTCGTTGAGGCACCGTGGAAATGAATCCATCAAAAACTAGTTTCTGACTGATACCGATACACACACGCACACACATGATAATATTGCAATTTAGTAGTGCATGCGAATTTTTGTCTTCATTGAAGACTGTAACAATATTAATAAGTCCTGCTATGAACAACCTGCAAGTTTTTACCAATACAGGTACCTTGAAAACTTTTTGCGGATACCAATACCCACGAAGCTTTCCGATCTTCCCCGATACCTGGTCGCATTCATATTAAATACGCAGATCTGTTCCGACAGCAGCGAGGACAAACAATATTGCTTCCCTGATAATTTGTTGATTTTTCTCCCTTGTACCACGACATACTCATTG
>SDVV010014028.1:0-14925 GCA_016164225.1 Gammarus roeselii | reverse complement strand
CGTTGGGGATGGAAGCAAAGAGAGGGCTGTATGAGGGTGTTGTTGTCCCAACTGTACTCTACGGAGCTGAGGCTTGTGGGTGAGAGCAGAGGAGAGAAGAAGGTTGAATGTTTTCGAGATGAAGTGTTTGAGGAGCATGGCTGGAGTAACGCTGAGAGACCGGATCACCAACGACGTGGTTCGAATCAGAACAGGGATGGTGAAAAAGTTGGAGAACAGAGTGGATTCGCGTGTACTGAGATGGTTCGGGCACATGGAGAGGATGGATGAAGGGAGATTGGTGAAAAGGGTGATGAATGCGGGGGCGAGTGGTCGCTGGCCTAGAGGTAGACCGAAGTTTGGGTGGATGGATGGTCTGAAGCAGGCGTTGGGAAGAAGAGACATGAATGTGGTGGTGGCGAAAGAGCGTGCATTGAACAGGCGTGAGTGGAGAATGGTTGTGAATGGTTGATTTTGACGCTGCTCTGATATCCTTTCCCGCAATTGGCATCCCGCTGTCGGGATGGTCGTGGGTGGGTGGGGCCCGGCCATTATGACGCGGCGGGGGTAAACCAGTGAAAACTGTCGGGCCCTGCTGCTGACGACGGTTCCTCGGTGCATTCGGGACCCAGAGTGTAAGTTGAGGGGCTACCGGCCGGACCCTTTAGCAAAAAAGGGCTAAGTTGTGTGAGTGTGAGCGTGTGAGGGTGTGAGGTGCGCCTTGCCGTCGGCCACCCCCCTTTCTGGAGGATGCGGCCTAGTGTCTGTATCTGTATCTGTATCTGTTCTAGTTGTTTTAGTTGTTTTAGTCGTTTTAGTTGTTCTTAGTGGTTTTATGTTTTAGTTGTTGAAGGTGTTTCAGGTGTTATAGGTGTTTTAGTTGTTCTAGATGATTTAGTTGTTTTAGTTGTTTTAGTTGTTGTAGTTGTTCTAGTTGTTTTAGTTGTTATAGTTGTTATAGGTGTTTTAAATGGTGTAGGTGTTCTGGTTGTTTTAGTTGATTTAGTTGCTGTAGTTGTTTTAGTTGTTTAGTTAGTTGTTTTAACTGTTTTAGTTCTTCTAGTTCTTTTAGTTCTTTTAGTTGTTCCTAGTTGTTTTAGGTGTTTTAGTTGTTGTAGGTGTTTAGGTGTTATATGTGTTTTAGTTGTTTTAGTTGATTTAGTTGTTTTAGTTGTTGTAGTTATTTTAGTTATTTTAGTTATTTTAGTTATTAGTTGCTTTAGGTGTTATAGTTGTTTAGTTGTTTTAATTGTTTTAGTTGTTATAGTTGTCTAAGTTGTTTTAGTTGTTTTGGGTGTTCAAGTTGTTATAGGTGTTAGTTGTTTGCTTGTTTTAGTTGTTATAGTTGTTTTATTTGTTTTAGGTGTTTAGTTGTTATAGACGTTATAGTTGTTTCAGGTGTTTTAGTTAGTTCAGTTGTATTAGTTGTTTTAGTTGTTTAGTTGTTATAGGTGTTTTAGTTGTTTTAGGTGTTGAAATGTTTTAGTTGTTTTAGGTGTTATGGTTGTTTGAGGTTTTTAAAGTGTTTCATGTGTTCTAGTTGTTTAAGATGTTTTAGTTGTTTTAGTTGTTTAGTTGGTTTAGGTGTTTTAGTTGTTGTAGTTGTTTTAGTTGTTTATTTGTTTAGTTGTTTTAGTTGTTTTAGTTGTTTTAGTGTTTTGTTGTTTCTTGTTGTTTTTGTTGTTTCAGTTGTTATAGTTGTTATTGTTGTTTTAGTTGTTTTAGTTGTTCTAGGTGTTTGGTTGTTTTAGTTGTTTTAGGTGTTCTAGTCTTTTTAGGTGTTTGAGTTGTTGTAGTTGATTTAGTTGTTATAGTTGTTTTGGTTGTTTAGTTGTTATAGTTGTTAAGTTGCTATAGTTGTTATAAATGTTTCAGTTGTTTTAGATGTTTTAGTTGTTTTAGTTGTTTTAGTTGTTTTAGTTGTTTAGTTGTTATGGTTGTTATAATTGTTATAGGTGTTTGAGTTGTTTTAGGTGTTTTAGTTGTTTTAGTTGTTTAGTTGTTTTAGTTGTTTTAGTTGTTTTAGTTGTTTTAGTTGTTTTAGTTGTTTTAGTTGTTTTAGTTGCTTAAGTTGTTTTAACTGTTGTAGTTATTTTAGTTGTTCTAGTTGATATAGTTGTTCCTAGTTGTTTTAGGTGTTATAGTTGTTTAGTTGTTCTAGTTGTTTTAGTTGTTTTAGTTGTTGTAGTTGTTTTTGTTGTTTTTAGGTGTT
Organism: Gammarus roeselii; assembly: GCA_016164225.1. NCBI lineage: Eukaryota > Metazoa > Arthropoda > Malacostraca > Amphipoda > Gammaridae > Gammarus > Gammarus roeselii. Next base: position 12,734 of record SDVV010014028.1, on the reverse strand, counting down.
ATAGTTGTTTTAGTTGTTTTAGTTGTCTTAGTTGTTTTAGATGTTTTAGTTGTTTTAGGTGTTAGTTGTTTTATGTGTTATAGTTGTTTTAGTTGTTTTAGTTGTTTCAGTTGTTTCTAGTTGTTTAAGTTGTTTGTTTTGTTTAGTTGTTATAGGTGTTTTAGTTGTTTGAAGTGTTCCCATTGTTTTAGTTGTTTAGTTGTTTAGTTGTTTCAGTTGTTTTAGTTGTATTAGTTGTTTTAGTTGTTTAGTTCTTATGGGTGTTTAAGTTGTTATAGGTGTTTTAGTAGTTTTAGGTGTTTTAGTTGTTTAAGGTGTTTCAGTTGTTATAGTTGTTTTAGTTGTTATAGTTGTTTTAGTTGTTTTAGTTGTTAATAGTTGTTTTAGGTGTTTTAGTTTTTCCAGTTGTTTCGTTTGTTTCAGTTGTTTCAGTTGTTTTAGTTGTTTTAGTTGCTTAAGTTGTTCAGCTGTTTCAGTTGACTTAGGTGTTTTAGTTGCTTTAGTTGTTTTAGTTGTTTTAGTTGTTATAGTGGTTTAAGTTGTTTGGTTGTTTTAGTTGTTTCTAGTTGTTTACTGTTTTGGTTGTTCAGTTGTTTTAGTTGTTTTAGTTGTTCTTGTTGTTATAGGTGTTTAGTTATTTTATGTGTTATAGTTGTTTAGTTGTTTTAGTTGTTTTAGTTGTTTTTTAGTTGTTTCAGTTGTTTTAGTTGTTCTAGTTGTTATAGTTGTTTAGTTGTTTTAGTTATTTTTAGTTGTTCTAGGTGTTTTAGTTGTTGTAGGTGTTTTAGGTGTTTTAGGTGTTTAGTTGTTTTAGTTGTTTTAGTTATTTCGGTTGTTTTAGTTGTTTTAGTTGTTCTAGTTGTTTTAGGTGTTTAGTTGTTGTAGTTGTTTTAGTTATTTTAGTTGTTTTAGTTGTTTTAAATGCTTTAGGTGTTATAGTTGATTTTAGTTGTTTAGTTGTTTTAGTTGTTATAGTTGTTTAAGTTGTTTTAGTTGTTTTGGGTGTTCTAGTTGTTATAGGTGTTATAGTTGTTCTAGGTGTTTAAATGTTTTAGTTGTTTTGGGTGTTATAGTTGTTTTAGGAGTTTAAGGTGTTTCAGGTGTCTTAGTTGTTCAAACTGTTTTATTTGTTTTAGTTGTTTTAGTTGTTTTAGTTGGTTTAAATGTTTTAGTTGTTGTAGTTGTTATAGTTGTTATAGTTGTTTTAGTTGTTTAAGTTGTTTTAGGTGTTGTAGTTGATTCAGGTGTTTTAGTTGTTATAGTAGTTATAGTTGTTATAGTTGTTATAGTTGTTTAAGTTGTTTTAGTTGTTATAGTTGTTTAGTTGTTATAGTTGTTTTGGGTGTTTTAGATGTTATAGTTGTTTAAGTTGTTTTAGTTGTTATAGTTGTTATGGGTGTTTTAGTTCTTTTAGGTGTTTTAGTTGGTTAGTTGTTTTAGTTGTTTTAGTTGTTTTAGTTGTTCTAGTTGTTATAGGTGTTTCAGGTGTTGCTGTGGTTTCAGGTGTTATAGTTGTTGTAGGTGTCGTAGTTGTTGCAGGTGTTTTAGTTGTTTTAGGTGTTGTAGTTGTTTAGGTGTTATAGTTGTTTTAGTTGTTTCAGTTGTTTAGTTGTTTTAGTTGTTTAGTTGTTTCTGTTGTTTAATGTGTTTTAGTTGTTTTAGGTGTAAGATGTTTTAGGTGTTTAAGTTGTTTCAGTTGTTGTAGTTGTTATAGGTGTTTTAGTTGTTGTAGGTGTTTTAGGTGTTGTAGGTGTTTTAGGTGTTTTAGGTGTTCTAGTTGTTTTAGTTGTTCTAGATGTTTTAGTTGTTTCATGTGATGTAGTTGTTTTATGTGTTTTAGTTGTTATAGGTGTTTAAGTTGTTTTAGATGTTCCAGTTGTTGTAGGTGTTTTAGTTGTTTTAGTTGGTTTAGTTGTGTTAGGTGTTGTAGTTGTTTTAGTTGTTTAAGTTGTTTTAGGTGTTTTAGTTGTTTATGATGTTATAGTTGTTTTAGTTGTTATAGTTGTTTTAGTTGTTTTATTTGTTTATAGTTGTTTTAGGTGTTCTAGTTGTTCTAAATGTTTCAGTTGTTTTAGTTGTTTTAGTTGTTTTAGTTATTTTAGTTGTTGTAGTTGTTTTAGTTGTTAGTTATATTAGGTTGGTTGAGGGGCTTTAGTTGCTTTAGTTGTTTTAATTGTTTCTGTTGTTATAGATGTGCAAGTTGTTTTAGTTTTTTTACTTGTTATAGTTGTTATAACTGTTTTAGTTTTTTTAGTTGTTTTAGTTGTTTGTGTTGTTCTGTTGTTATAGGTGTTTTAGTTGTTTTAAGTGTTCCAGTTGTTTCAGTTGTTTAGTTGTTTAGTTGTTTTAGTTGTTTTAGTTGTTTCAGTTGTTTTAGTTGTATTAGTTGTTTTAGTTGTTTAGTTGTTATGGGTGATTAAGTTGTTATAGGTGTTTTAGTTGTTTTAGTTGTTTGGTTGTTTTACTTGTTCTAGTTGTTTTAGTTGTTTTGCTTGTTCTAACTGTTCTAGTTGTTTTTAGTTGTTTTAGTCGTTATAGTTGTTTTTAGTTGTTATATGTGTTTTAGTTGTTGAAGGTGTTTCAGGTGTTATAGGTGTTTTAGTTGTTCCAGTTGATTTAGTTGTTATAGTTGTTTTAGTTTTTGTAGTTGTTTTAGTTGTTTTAGTTGTTATTGTTGTTATAGGTGTTTTAGTTGTTGTAGGTGTCCTAGTTGTGTTCTAGTTGTTTTAGTTGTTTTAGTTGTTTTAGTTGTTTTAGTTGTTGTAGTTGTTTTAGTTGTTTTAGTTGTTTTAACTGTTGTAGTTCTTCTAGTTCTTTTAGTTGTTTTAGTTGTTCCTAGTTGTTTTAGGTGTTCTAGTTGTTGTAGGTGTTTTAGGTGTTATAGGTGTTTTAGTTGTTCAAGTTGATTTAGTTGTTTTAGTTGTTGTAGTTCTTCTAGTTATTTTAGTTGTTCTAGTTATTTTAGTTGCTTCAGGTGCTATAGTTGTTTAGTTGTTTCAATTGTTTTTGTTGTTATAGTTGTTTAAGTTGTTTCAGTTGTTTTGGGTGTTCAAATTGTTATAGGTGTTTTAGTTGTTTGCTTGTTTTAGTTGTTATAGTTGTTTTATTTGTTTTAGGTGTTTAGTTGTTTAGACGTTATAGTTGTTTTAGTTGTTTAAGTTGGTTTAGGTGTTTTAGTTGTTGTAGTTGTTTTAGTTGTTTTTTGTTGTTTTAGTTGTTTTAGTTGTTTAAGTTGTTTTAGTTGTTTTAGGTGTTAGTTATTTTAGTTGTTTTAGTTGTTTAAGGTGTTCTAGTCTTCTTAGGTGTTCTAGTTGTTGTAGTTGATTTAGTTGTTATAGTTGTTTTAGATGTTTAGTTGTTATAGTTGTTTAGTTGTTATAGTTGTTTTAGGTGTTTTAGTGTTTTAGCTCTTATAGTTGTTTGAGTTGTTTGAGTTGTTATAGTTGTTATAGGTGTTCTAGTTGTTTAGGTATTTTATATGTTTTAGATGTTTTAGTTGTTTAGTTGTTTTAGTTGTTTTAGTTGTTTTAGAAGTTCTAGTTGTAATAGATGTTTTAGGTAATGCTGTGGTTTCAGGTGTTTTAGTTGTTGTAGGTATTTTATTTGTTTCAGGTGTTTTAGTTGTTTCTAGGTGTTTTAGTTGTTATAGGTGTTTATGTTTTAGTTGTTTTAGATGTTATAGTTGCTTTATGTGTTATAGTTGTTTCGGGTATTTTAGGTGCTTTATTTATTTTAGTTATTTTAGTTGTTCTAGTTGTTATAGGTGTTTTAGTTGTTATAGGTGTTTTAAGTATTTTAGTTTTTATAGTTGTTTTAGTTCTTTTTGCTGTTACAGTTGTTATAGGTGTTTTAGTTGTTTTAAGTTTTCTAGTTGTTATAGTTGTTTAGTTGTTTAGTTGTTTTAGTTGCTTTAGTTGTTTTAGTTGTATTAGTTGTTTTATTTGTTTAGTTGTTATAGGTTTTTAGTGGTTTTAGGTGTTTAGTTGTTATAGTTGTTTAGTTGTTTTAGTGGTTTTAACCGTTCTAGTTGTTTTAGTTGATTTAGTTGTCATAGTTGTTCCTAGTTGTTTTTGAGAGTTTTAGTTGTTGAAGGTGTTTAAGGTGTTATATGTGTTTTAGTTGTTCTAGTTGATTTAGTTGTTTTAGTTGTTTTAGTTGGTTTAGTTGTTATAGTTATTATAGGTGTTTTATTTGTTCTAGGTGTTTTAGTTGTTTAAGTTGTTATAGTTGTTCTAGTTGTTTTAGTTGTTTTAGTTGTTTGTAGATGTTTTAGTTGTTTTAACTGTTTTAGTTCTTCTAGTTGTTTTAGTTGTTTTAATTGTTCTTAGTTGTTCTAAGTGTTTTAGTTGTTGTAGTTGTTTTGTTGTTATATGTGTTTTAGTTGTTTTAGTTGCTTTAAGTGTTATAGTTGTTTAGTTGTTTTAATTGTTTAGTTGTTATAGTTGTTTAAGTTGTTTTAGTTGTTTTGGGTGTTCAAGTTGTTATAGGTGTTTTTGTTGTTTGCTTGTTTTAGTTGTTATAGTTGTTTTATTTGTTTTAGGTGTTTATTTGTTATAGACTTTATAGTTGTTTCAGGTGTTTTAGTTAGTTCAGTTGTATTAGTTGTTTTAGTTGTTTAGTTGTTATAGGTGTTTTAGTTGTTTTAGGTGTTGAAATGTTCAGTTGTTTTAGGTGTTTTAGTTGTTCCAGATTTTGAAGTGTTTCAGGTGTTCTAGTTGTTTAAGTTGTTTAGTTGTTTTAGTTGTTTAGTTGGTTTGGGGGTTTTAGTTGTTGTAGTTGTTTTTGTTTTTTTGTTGTTATAGTTGTTTCAGTTGTTTTAGTTGTTGTAGTGTCTAGTTGTTTCATGTGTTTTTGTTGTTTCAGTTGTTTTAGTTGTTATATTTGTTATAGTTGTTTTAGTTGTTATAGGTGTTTCAGTTGTTTTAGATGTTTTAGTTGTTTATAGTTGTTTAGTTGTTTTAGTTGTTCAAGTTGTTATAGGTGCTTTAGGTGTTGCTGTGGTTTCAAGTGTTTTAGTTGTTGTAGGTGTTTTAGTTGTTTCGTGTGTTTCAGTTGTTTTTAGGTGTTTTAGTTGTTATATGTGTTCTGGTTGTTTTAGTTGTTTCTGTTGTTTAGTTGTTTTAGTTGTTATAGTTGTTGTAGTTGTTATATGTGTTTTAGTTGTTTCGGGTGTTTAGTTGTTTCAGTTATTTTAGTTGTTCTAGTTGTTATAGGTGTTATAGTTGTTTTAGGTGTTTTATGTATTTTATGTGTTATAGTTGTTTTAGTTGTTCGAGGTATTTTAGTTGTTACAGGTGTTCTAGTTGTTTTATGTGTTCTCGTTGTTATAGATAATTAAGTTGTTTTAGGTGTTCATGTAGTTGTAGTTGTTTTAGTTGTTATAGGTGTTCTATGTGTTTTGGTTGTTTAAGGTGTTCCAGTTTTTCTTATTTGTTTCAGTTGTTTTAGTTGTTTTAGTTGTTTTAGATGTTCAGTTGTTCAAGGTGTTCAATTGTTTTAGGTGTTTTAGTTGTTATAGTTGTTTAGTTGTTTAGTTATTTTTAATTATTTTAGGTGTTCAAGTTAATGTAGGTGTTTATGGTGTTATAGTTGTTTAAGTTGTTCTAGGTGTTTTAGTTGTTATAGTTGCTTTAGTTGTTTTAGTTGTTTTATTTGTTATAGGTGTTTTAGTTGTTCATGGTGTTTTAATTAATTTCGTTGTTTTAGTTGTTACAGTTGTTTTAGTTGTTTTATTTGTTTATAGTTGTTCTAGGTGTTCTAGTTGTTCTAGTTGTTTCAGTTGTTTAGTTGTTATAGTTGTTTTATTTGTTTAGTTGTTTTAGTTGTTTCAGTTGTTTTAGTTGTGTAGTTGTTTTTGTTGGTTTAGGTGTTTTAGTTGTTTTAGTTTTGTAGTTGTTTTAGTTGGTTTAGGTGTTTTAGTTGCTTGAGTTGTTTAGTTAGTTTAGTTGTTATAAATGTTTATGTTGTTTCAGTTGTTATAGTTGTTATAGTTGTTTTAACTGTTCTAGTTGCTATAGTTTTTTTTAGCGGTTTTAGTTGTTCCAGTTGTTATAGGTGTTCAGTTGTTTTATATGTTATAGTTGTTTTAGTTGTTGTAGTTGTTTCAGTTGTTTTAGTTGTTTTTTAGTTGTTTTCGTGGTTGTAGTTGTTCTAGTTGTTAGAGTTGTTTTAGCTGTTTTAGTTATTTATAGTTGTTTTAGGTGTTTAAGTTGTTGTAGGTGTTATAGGTGTTATAGGTGTTTTAGTTGTTTTAGTTGGTTTAGGTGTTTTAGTTGCCTTAGTTGTTTAGTTGGTTTAGTTGTTATAAATGTTTATGTTGTTTCAGTTGTTATTGTTGTTATAGTTGTTTCAACTGTACTAGTTGTTATAGATGTTTTAGTTGTTTAATTGTTCTAGTTGTTATAGGTGTTTAGTTGTTTTATTTGTTATAGTTGTTTTAGTTGTTTTAGTTGTTTTTTTAGTTGTTTTAGTGGTTGTAGTTTTTCTAGTTGTTATAGTTGTTTTATCTGTTTTAGTTATTTATTAGTTGTTTTAGGTGTTTAAGTTGATGTAGGCGTATTAGGTGTTTTAGGTGTTTTAGTTGTTATAGTTGTGTTAGTTGGTTCAGTTGTTTTAGTTGTTATAGGTGTTTTAGTCGCTATAGGTGTTTAAGTTGTTAAAGTCGTTTTAGTTGTTTTAGTTGTTTTAGTTGTTATAGTTGTTTTAGTTGTTTTAGTTGGTTTAGTTGTTCTAACTGTTTTAGTTGTTTTAGTTGTTATAGTTGTTTAGTTGTTCATAGTTGTTTTGGGTGTTTAAGTTGTTGTATGTGTTCTAGGTGTTATTGGTGTTTTAGTTGTTTTAGTTGTTTTAGGTGTTGTAGTTAGTTTTGTTGTTTAAGTTGTTTTAGTTGTTTTAGTTGTTTTAGTTGATATAGGGGTTTTAGTTGTTTTAGGTGTTTTAGTTGTTTATGTTGTTCTAGTTGTTTTAGTTGTTTATAGTTGTTTTAGTTGTGTTAGTAGTTTCAACTGTTTAAGTTGTTCTAGTTGTTATAGTTGTTTCAGTTGTTCATAGTTGTTTTTGGTGTTTTAGTTGTTGTAGGTGTTTGAGGTGTTTTAGGTGTTTTAGTTGTTTAGTTGATTTAGTTGTTGTAGTTGTTGTAGTTGTTTTAGTTATTCTAGTTGTTTTAGTTGCTTTAGGTGTTATAGCTGTTATAGTTTTTTTTTGTTTCAGTTGTATTAGTTGTTGTAGTTGTTTCAGTTGTTATAGGTGTTATAGTTGTTTTAGTTGTTCAAATGTTTTAGTTGTTATAGGTGTTATAGTTGTTTTATGTGTTTAAGGTGTTCTAAGTGATTTAGTTGTTTAAGTTGTTTTTAATTATTTTAGTTGTTTTAGTTGGTTTAAGTGTTTCAGTTGTTGAAGTTGTTTTAGTTGTTTTAGTTGTTTTTGTTGTTTTAGGTGTTCAAGTTGTTATAGTTGTTATAGGTGTTCTAGTTGTTTCAGATTTTTTAGTTATTCTAGTTGTTTTAGTTGTTATAGTTGTTTTAGTTGTTTTAGGTGTTTAGTTGTTTAGTTGTTTAGTCGTTTTAGGTGTTCTAGTCTTTTTAGGTGTTTTAGTTGTTCTGGTTGATTTAGTTGTTATAGTTGTTTTAGTTGTTTAAGTTGTTATAGTTGTTTAGTTATTTTAGTTGTTATAGGTATTTTATTTATTTTATTTGTTTATAGTTGTCTTAGGTGTTCTAGTTGTTCTAGTTGTTCCAATTGTTCTAGTTATTTTAGTTGTTTTATTTGTTTTATTTGTTTTAGTTGTTTTTGTTGTTATAGTTGATCTAGTTGTTTAGTTATTTTGGTTGGTTGAGGTGCTTTAGTTGCTTTAGTTGCTTTAGTTGTTTCTGTTGTTGTAGTTGTTTAAGTTGTTTTAGTTTTTTTAGTTGTTATAGTTGTTATAACTGTTTTAGTTTGTTTAGTTGTTTTAGTTGTTATAAGTGTTTAGTTGTTTTATGTGTTATAGTTGTTTAGTTGTTTTAGTTGTTTTAGTTGTTTTTAGTTGTTGTAGTTGTTTTAGTTGTTCTAGCTGTTATAGATGTTTTTTAGTTGTTTTTTAGTTGTTTTAGGTGTTTTAGTTAAAGTAGGTGTTTAGGTGTTTTAGGTGTTTTAGTTGTTTTAGTTGTTTTAAGTATTTTAGTTGCTCTAATTGTTTTAGTTGTTTGCGTTGATTTGTTGTTATAGGTGTTTTAGTTGTTTTAAGTGTTCCAGTTGTTTTAGTTGTTTAGTTGTTTTAGTGATTTTAGTTGTTTTAGTTGTTTTAGTTGTATTAGTTGTTTTAGTTGTTTAGTTGTTATGGGTTTTTAAGTTGTTTTAGGTGTTTTAGTTGTTTTAGTTGTTTCAGTTGTTTTAGTTGTTTTAGTTGTTCAGTTGTTTTAGTTATTCTAGTTATTTTAGGTGTTTTAGTTGTTAAAGTTGTTATAGTTGATTTAGTTGTTATAGTTGTTTTAGTTGTTTGTAGACGTTTTGGTTGTTTTAACTGTTATAGTTCTTCTAGTTGTTTTAGTTATTCCTAGTTTTTATAGGTGTTTAGTTGTTTTAGTTGTTTTAGCTGTTATAGTTGTTTAGTTGTTTTAATTGTTTTAGTTGTTATAGTTGTTTAAGTTGTTTTAGTTGTTTTGGGTGTTCAAGTTGTTATAGGTGTTTTAGTTGTTTGCTTGTTTTAGTTGTTATAGTTGTTTTATTTGTTTTAGGTGTTTAGTTGTTTCAGATGTTATAGTTGTTTCAGGTGTTTTAGTTAGTTTGGTTGGTTTAGTTGTTTAGTTGTTTAGTTGTTTAGTTGTTATTGGTGTTTTAGTTGTTTTTAGGTGTTGAAATGTTTTAGTTGTATTAGGTGTTATAGTTGTTTCGTTTTTTTTTAAAGTGTTTCAGGTGTTTTAGTTGTTTAAGTTGTTTCAGTTGTTCTAGTCGTTTTAGTTGGTTTAGGTGTTTTAGTTGTTGTAGTGGTTTTAGTTGTTTTTTGTTGTTGTAGTTGTTTTAGTTGTTGTAGTTGTTTTAGTGTTCTAGTTGTTTCAGGTGTTTTTGTTGTTTTAGTTGTTGTAGTTGTTATAGTTGTTTTAGTTGTTTTAGTTGTAATATGTGTTTAGTTGTTTTAGTTGTTTTAGTTGTTTTAGTTTTTTAGATGTTCTAGTCTTTTTTGGTGTTTTAGTTGTTGTAGTTGATTTAGTTGTTATAGTTGTTTAGTTGTTTTAGTTGTTTTAGTTGTTCTAGTTGTTAAATGTGTTTTTGATGTTGCTGTGGTGTCAGGTGTTTTAGTTGTTGTAGGTGTTTTAGTTGTTCTATGTGTTTCAGTTGTTTTAGTTGTTTTAGTTGTTCCAGTTGTTTTATGTGTTATAGTTGTTTCGGGTGTTTTAGGTGATTTAGTGATTTCACTTATTTTAGTTGTTCTATTTGTTATAGGTGTTATAGTTGTTCTAGGTGTTTTATGTATTTTATGTGTTTTAGTTGTTTAGTTGTTCGAGGAATTTTAGTTGTTTCAGGTGTTCTAGTTGTTTTATATGTTCTAGTTGTTATAGGTGTTTAAGTTGGTTTAGATGTTCTTGTTGTTGTAGGTGTTTTTGTTGTTATAGGTGTTCTAGGTGTTTTGGTTGTTTTAGGTGTCTCAGTTGTTTTATTTGTTTCAGTTGTTTTAGTTGTTTTAGTTGTTTTAGTTGTTCAGTTGTTCAAGCTGTTTAATTGTTTTAAGTGTTTTAGTTGTTATAGTTGTTTGGTTGTTTTAGTTATTTATAGTTGTTTTAGGAGTTTAAGTTGTTGTAGGTGTTTCAGGTGTTATAGTTGTTTTAGTTGCTTTAGGTGTTTTAGTTGTTATAGTTGTTTTAGTTGTTTTAGTTGTTTTAGTTGTTATAGGTGTTTTAGTTTTTCAATGGGTTTTAATTAATTTAGTTGTTTAGTTGTTATAGTTGTTTTAATTGTTTTATTTGTTTATAGTTGTTCTAGTTGTTCTAGTTGTTTCAGTTGTTTTAGTTGTTTTAGTTGTTTTAGTTGTTTAGTTGTTTTAGTTGTTTTAGTGGTTTCAGTTGTTCTAAATGTGTAGTTGTTATAGTTGGGTTAGGTGTTTTAGTTGCTTTAGTTGTTTAGTTTGTTTAGTTGTTATAAATGTTTATGTTGTTTCAGTTGTTATAGTTGTTATAGTTGTTTTAACTGTGTTAGTTTTTATAGTTGTTTTAGTTGTTTTAATTGTTCTAGTTGTTATAAGTGTCAAGTTGTTTTATATGTTATAGTTGTTTTGTTGTTTTAGTTGTTTTAGTTGTTTTTTAGTTGTTTTATTGGTTGTAGTTGTTCTAGTTGTTATAGTTGTTCCAGATTGTTTTGTAGTTATTTTAGTTGTTTTAGGTGTTAAGTTGTTGTAGGTGTTATAGGTGTTTCAGGGGTTTTAGTTGTTTTAGTTGTTCTAGTTTTTTCAGTTGTATTAGTTGTTAAAGGTGTTTAAGTTGTTTTTGGTGTTTTAGTTGTTATAGTTGTTTTAGTTGTTTAGTTGTTTTAGTTGGTTTAGTTGGTTAAGTTGTTTTAACTTTTTTAGTTGTTTTAGTTGTTATAGTTGTTTAGTTGTTCATAGTTGTCTTGGGTGTTTTAGTTGTTGTAGGTGTTTTAGGTGTTATAGGTGTTTAGTTGTTATAGTTGTTTTAGGTGTTGTAGTTAGTTTTGTTGTTTTAGTTGTTTTAGGTGTTTTAGTAGTTTAAGTTGTTTTAGTTGTTTTAGTTGTTTGCAGTTGTTTTAGTTGTTTTAGTTGTTATAATTGTTTTAGTTGTTTTAGTTGTTTAGTTTTTCAGTCGTTTTTGGTGTTCTAGTCTTTTTAGGTGTTTTAGTTGTTGTAGTTGATTAAGTTGTTATGGTTGTTTTAGTTGTTTTAGTTGTTATAGTTGTTTAGTTGTTATAGTTGTTATAGTTGTTTTGGGTGTTTTAGTTGTTATAGTTGTTCGAGTTGTTTTAGTTGTTTCAGTTGTTATATGTGTTTTAGTTGTTCTAGGTGTTATAGTTGGTTTAGTTGTTTTGTAGTTATATGTGTTTTAGTGGTTTTAGGTGTTTTAGTTGTTTCAGTTGTTTAGTTGTTCTAGTTGATTTAGTTGTTTTAGTTGTTTTAGTTGTTATAGGTGTTTTAGTTGTTATAGGTGTTTTAGTTGTTATAGTTGTTTTAGTGGTTTTAGTTGTTATAGGTGTTGTAGTTGTTTAAGGTGTTTTAATTAATATAGGTTTTTTAGTAGTTAAAGTTGTTTTAGTTGTTTTATTTGTTTATAGTTGTTCTAGGTGTTCTAGTTGTTCTAGTTGTTTCAGTTGTTTTTAGTTGTTTTAGTTGTTATATTTGTTTAGTAGTTTTAGTTGTTTCAGTTGTTTTAGTTGTGTAGTTGTTTTAGTTGGTTTAGGTCTTTTAGTTGCTTTAGTTGTTTAGTTGGTTTAGTTGTTATAAATTTTTATGTTGTTTCAGTTGTTATAGTTGTTATAGTTGTTTTAACTGTTCTAGTTGTTATAGTTGTTTTAGTTGTTCTAGTTGTTTTAGTTGTTTTAGTTATTTTAGTTGTTCTAGTTGTTCTAGTTGTTATAGGTGTTTAGTTGTTTCATATATTATAGTTGTTTTAGTTGTTTTAGTTGTTTTAGTTGTTTTTTAGTTGTTTTAGTGGTTGTAGTTGTTCTAGTTGTTATAGTTGTTTCAGCTGTTTTAGTTATTTCAGTTGTTTTAGGTGTTTAAATTGTTGTAGGTGTTATAGGGGTTTTAGGTGTTTAGTTGTTCTAGTTGTTTTAGTTGTTTCAGTTGTTTTAGTTGTTATAGGTGTATTAGTTGTTATAGGTGTTTTAGTTGTTATAGTTGTTGTAGTTGTTTTAGTTGTTTTAGTTGTTTTAGTTGGTTTAGTTGTTCCAACTGTTTTAGTTGTTTTAGTTGTTATAGTTGTTTAGTTGTTATTAGTTGCTTTGAGTGTTTTAGTTGTTTTAGTTGGTTTAGGTGCTTTAGTTGTTGTAGTTGTTTAATTTGTTTTAGTTGTTTAGTTGTTTAAGTTGTTTTAATTGTTTTAGGTTTTGTAGTTGATTCAGGTGTTTCGTTGTTTTAGTTGTTATAGTTGTTATAGTTGTTATAGTTGTTATAGTTGTTTTCGTTGTTTTAGTTGTTATAGTTTTTCAGTTGTTATAGTTGTTTTGGGTGTTTTAGAGGTTATAGTTGTTTAAGTTGTTTTAGTTGTTCTAGTTGTTATAGGTGTTTTAGTTGTTATAGGTGTTTTAGTTGTTTAGTTGTTTAGTTGTTTAGTTGTTTAGTTGTTTAGTTGTTCTAGTTGTTATAGGTGTTTTAGGTGTTGCTGTCGTTTCAGGTGTTATAGTTAGTGTAGATGTTGTAGTTGTTTTAGGTGTTGTAGTTGTTTTAGGTGTTTTAGTTGTTTTAATTATTTCAGATGTTTAGTTGTTTTAGTTGTTCAAGTTGTTTTTGTTGTTGTATGTGTTTAGTTGTTTAAGGTGTTTTAGGTGTTTTAGGTGTTCTAGTTAATTTAGTTTTGCTAGGTGTTTTAGTTGTTTCAGGCGTTTTAGTTGTTTTATGTGTTTTAGTTGTTTAAGGTGTTTAAGTTGTTTAAGGTATTCTAGTGTTTTTATTTGTTTTAGTTGTTTTAGTTTGTTTAGTTGTGTTAGGTGTTCTAGTTGTTTAGTTGTTTAAGTTGTTTTATGTGTTATAGTTTTTTTAGGTGTATAAGTTGTTTGGGTGTTATAGTTGTTCTAGGTGTTTTAGTTGTTCT
>SDVV010014027.1:0-14925 GCA_016164225.1 Gammarus roeselii | reverse complement strand
AGGTCAAAAAAGACATCGGCTTGACAGAACCGCATTCGAAGGCGGAATCAGGTCTAGCGGCACTTGGCGATAATTGCGGGTATGTTGTAACCTAATATCAATAAGATTCAATATTATTTATAAGAATGCAGAGTAAACAACGCTAAATTATAGATGAAATATTATTGTGGTATAAATATTTTTTTTCAAACAAATATTCTCATCTCGTGAGCTAGAAATTTATTTCATGAATTACAATAGACTTGCCACGATTAATTTCACTTCTGGTGTTAGAATGTTTCCCATTAAAAATACGACTGGAAAACTTGGGTTCGGCTATGACGTCAAGGCGGACATGTGTAGAGAGCGTGCGAATTTCCGCCTTAGGATCGGACTGTCTTCTATATTCAGTGGACAGTGCTTTGAGACTGATTTATTTATCAGTGACGACGATGTTGACATGTCTTCATCTCCGTAGGGCACTGGAGAAACAGACTACCAAAACACACAAGATGGCCTCTGGGTTACTCATCTCTGATTGCCATCATCTGATTTGCATGACATGCTACGCTGGTGCATACTGCTCGCCTGTTCACCGGAGGCCAACGGAGCACTTGAGCGTTGTGGACACCGTAGTAGATCACGACGATGTGCTCCGATCCACTACCATGTACTACCATGTACTACAATAATCGCGGGAGATACGCTCTTGATTTTTAATTGGGTATGTCCGTGATAAACACGAAAACATGGCTTCGCATACGAGAATAAGCGTTGGTATGTATTCAGTTTGTACTTAATTAGTCTATCTAGCCTTCGTTGTAATAAGTACCATATTGTTACATTGGTTTGACCCATGCCGGGCACCGGCGCCAGGAAACGTTCAGTTCAACGGTTCGTTTGACTCTGTAGCACCCAGAGCATACAAAAGTACGATGTGAGGTGATCCAGGGATTATCTCCGCCACTCACGTCACTCCGCCGTCCCACGCCGTTCGTTAGTAAATAGGGCTGTATCTCGCCGTTCTCAGTCTCACGCAGTTACATTAAGTAATGTCCACCGTTGTCGCTACCAAGTGTGTTGTACTCGTATAGTTTGAAGATTATCGTCCTTCTCAACGAGCGTTATAGTTGACAAGGCTCAATAGTGACTATACGTCGACCACAAGTATAGATAAATATAGAAAACAGTAGTTCCCTATTTCGGTAACTTTGACATCACAGCGCACCCTCCTACCACGTGCCCACATTTCGTCACGTTCTTGCGGGGGCACCTTTTGGTGCCAATCGGAAATCTACGGCACTGTAGTGTTCCAAGAGAACGTTCGACCAGCACTGCAACCCCAGGACCCCAGGATTCTGCGCGTCATACTCCCGGTTAAGTAGCATCCATGTTAGGTTACTGTACTATCCTATCCGTAGAAAGTGTGCTCAGTGTGTCAATATCTAGTGATAGAAGCCGTGGTAATAGGGTTAGCCCTGCCGGATCAACACCGGATCCTAAGCGATTAATCCGAGGAATTAGGTGATGAGTCATGGTCTGTGTAACCAAATTATGAAGAGCCCGTAGCGCTCACATGTAACGAGTCTGTGTAAGGTGACTCATAGTATTGTGCTTCGCCTGGGTTTGTTTGTGTATTATACTGTTATTATAGGTTGCCTTTGGTCTGGGTTATTTTGAGCTCCGTAAGGGCTGAGTCGTGCTTCGTTTCCAGTTTTACGTAGTTGCCGAAGCCCCGCTTCATGCGTGTTTTAGTGTATTTTCTGGAGTAAATTATATTGAGATACCGTATTTCACTCACCCCACCGATTAACGATGTGTAGCTGTCGGCAAAATACGCGTTGCTGAATTAGTAGTAAATCATATGAGACTGATAACTCGTCGTGGGCCTTCTTCACATGTTCTCGGAGGTACCCCAAACTTTCGCGATCGGCAGAAATGTTTCACCGGTGTGAAGCTTGATAGAGGTCTGCATCAGACGCCGTGAACCCTTCACGAAGGGGCGGAACTCCTTGCTGGTGTCACAGACGTTTCACTGGTACCTCAGAGATACCCAATTTCCTACGTTGTTACCCTCGGCTCTTTCACAGTTACCAGAACTTCCATTGCTACCCCGGTTACCTGGAGATCGTTCAAATCATATGCATGGTCTAGGTCATAAAATTGATACGACTTCTTCCTTATCTTGGAGGACTTGGGTGAATCTGGTGCAAACATTGAATTTTGGCTGTCTGCGTTTCAAACTGTATAAGCAAATTTGCTCGTTCTGATCCTCAAATTTGGATGGTTGAGGATGCTACTAATTATGCGTTCAGTCGTAAGGTAAGATGGACGGTGACAATATAATTTGGCTATTCTGAGTCAGGTTAGGTTGCATTTTCCGGGAACATTTAGATGAACAATGCTCCACCATGTGGCTGGATGGACACTGTCAGTGGACACTGAAAGTCGACAGAGAAGGAAAGTGTTGCTTAAAATCTCTGATGATCGACCCTCTGCACTGTGACAGTGGAATTTACCCTAATAAATATCTCAATTTAGCAATACTTGTAAGCCCCGTAGCAATTGTTTGACACTAATTTCTAGAAGATTTACCTGAAGTTAAGAGGTGTCAAGTTAGTATAATGATATTTTAGGTACTAAAGGGGCAGAAAATCTTTTACACCACAACCGTTATGGAGACTGGAATGCTGCTGCAAGTAGTAATGCTGATCACCGATGACACACACTAAACCCCAAACGATTTGCGGGACATCTGTAGTTGATGCAATAGACATTGACTGTTTCATAGCTAATATTCACAAGACTGATAACACAACAAAAATATGTATGAGAAAAAGTGGGCACTAGGTATACCAAGGATTCAACAACACCACAGGCGCCTTGCCATTTCACGTGCATTATTGAATAATTCTAAGTAATTTATGTCAGTTCTATTTGACATTGTTATAATCTTGCTATCTTAGCGATGCCTGGGCTTCTGATGCCCACATTGCAGTCAGGAATGTTTGCAACAGCACCCAAGCTAAAACAAAATTATTTAAAACGTTTTATCATGTACCTAGCTATTTTTTCTTCTTTATGAACTAGCTATACTGCAAGAAGTTTCTGATGGTGATTGTATTCATCTAGCTCAATCAAACATTTGTTCGATGTCATGAAAACTCCATTTTGATTTTAAGCTAAGTGACCAGCCATTAGGAGGTTTAGACCAGGCCCACAGGTTGCCGAGATGTCTTCACCGACGAGTTGTGTTGCTATAAACTTAATGGCAAATTTTAAATGAACAAAGAAATGATCAAACATGCTCTGCAGTATACATACAGTACCTAGTGTTTATTTTGGATTGAGGAACGTCTAAAATATTCTCTTAACTATAGGCATTTAGTCTCCAAGGAAATACCCAAATAGTCAGTTTGCTGTGTAGGAAAGTGTTCCAGCAAGTTTGCTGGAGGTGCCAGATGAGTCAACAAGATTTTTGCTGAAGAATATGAGTAACTTCAAATTGTCGCAAAGATCTCCTGGAGATATTAAACGGGTGACAAAATCACCACCAGAGAAAACTCTACCGATTCCCATCTTCTGTATGCTGGGTGTTGCTGATGATTTTCAGCGACCCTATGGTCATCCAAGTTTGCAGAAAAGAGGAATTGAGAAGGATCTTCGCAACAATTTGGGATTAATTTAAATAATTTTGACATATGTTTTTGGATTCATGCTCTGCTCTCATCTATATGAAGATTTATTATTGAGATCCATCTACAACAGTTTTGACACCAGCCTTAGTATGTCATATCTTGCTCATGCTGCAAAGTTGCGAACTGCTGATCATCAAATAAATTGAACATTTTTGTTGAATGTCCAGCCTAGTGCGTAGAGTGCTGGAATCGTATTCCGGCGACGCAATATCGAATCTTGGCGAGGACTGAAGTTTTTCCAATGATGATTTCACTGTCCACATACATTTCTCCCAACGTTATTGTTGGTATATTCTCTCTAACATCTATGAGCACGGTTATTGTGCCTTAACAGTGATAAAACGGAGGAATTGGTAGTCGACCCTATAACAGTACAATACCCACGAAAGCTTGAATCACAACTTTTGTTGTGTTGGATGGCCTAGTGCGTAGAGTGCTGGACTCGTATTCCGGCGACGCAGAATCGAATCTTGGCGAGGACTGAAGTTTTTCCAATGATGATTTCACTGTCCACATTGAAATATTCAGTCAGACCAAACAGGTTAACTATTGCAAACATCTTATTTAGTAAGATTCTCACCGGGTTGAATGATAGTTTAATCTTTGAAAGAGGTCTTGTCCAGAGGATTGTCAAGAATTCCGGGCAATTCATTTCATTCCCTTGTTATGCAATAAAGGCATCAAGTCTCCTAAATGACTGACTCCGGGCTTACCAAGGTCCATGTGCACTTCAATTTTGTTGATCAAGATGAGGAATAATATCCAAAGTATGTGTCAAAGGTGGTGGGAGCCAGAGGAGCCTCCTATGGCTGGTATGCACATCTAGGCTGATGCTACACTACAACGGCTACCAGTTCCAGACATGCATTTTATATTCCTGCATGCATGCCTAAAGTTCCAAAAATATAATCAACTCTTAGCTAGCTTTACTGCAAGGGAATAATATACTAGTCAGGATGGTCGACCAGGCAGTAGAAATTTGGTCTCTCAGATGGGCTTTATTTACTGTATAACTGACCAAACCAAGCCAGTCATAACTTGACTTCAATAAAATTTAGCAAGTAATTAAAACCCTTACATCATATAAAATAAAGTACAAGACATTTTACTCAGTATCTCATCTGTGATTGAGCACAAATTTGTGTCAGTGATTGATGATAAAAGTTAAATAACTGCCAAGTTGTTCAGCTTCACTATCCTAAGCTAAGTAGCTAATGACATGAGTAAATGGGTGCCAACTTGTGGCAGGAGGCTGCACCTCACTGCCATCACTCACTATCTGGCAGACCATAGTTTAAGTGGAGTAAATCAATGGTCTACCAATTCTCCAATAAAAATCTCTACCTTACCTCTAAAAAATCTGATCTTTAATATCAAATTTTAAATGCAAGAGTTCTTAATATGTATTTGAATCTTCTTTAACCCATTTTACAACAATTAGGGAAAAGTCTTGACCAATTATAACTTTGCAAGTACTGTAATCTCTGCCACCTCTTTGCTATGCTCATGGCCTTGCTATGCTAAAACCTTCAATCAGTCTAAGTTTAGTGCAGGAGGGGATGGGGAGATCTCTGGCAATGCGTTTGGGGTAAATTGAGACCTCCGGAAGTGTAAACAATTTGTTCAGCAAAGAGAGTCTGGGAACTACTTGTGTGCTTAGCGCCAACAGTGTTGAAGTTTAACTCACAGAACAGTTTATTGCCACCAAAAGGTGTTCAATGACCGTTTGCACTGCCAAGGAATTATGAACAAAATGGCAATGGTCGTTAGCCATATTGAAATCTGTGAAGTTAAAAAAATGTAGTCAGAACTTTCTAGCTGTTTTTGGGTTGTCCAATGGGTCACCGTCCATCTTCTGTGCACTTCCTTTCTCTGCATAGTAGCATCTGCTGATAGTGTATCCTTTCATCCTAGTCTGGAAAGTAAGTATTGGGGAGATGGTGTAAGTGGACAATGCCAGATTAGAAATGTCTGCAATTTTTAAATGAAGAAATATATGTGTAACGGTGGAATAACAATCGATTGGAATAAATGTGTAACTGTGCCATGTCACATTGGAGAGTTTAGCTGGCATTGTCCACAAACTTTCTGCCTATCGCGAATTTTGGGGTACCTCTGAGAACATGTGAAGAAGGTCCACGACTACAGTCTCATATTTCTCTATCATCGAGTTATCAGTCTTATATGATTTAAGCGTGAGTAGAGGACGAGGAGGCTGTTTAGTAGCTGCACACCTCTTATCAGTCCTCAGGGGGGGAGATACTCTGAGTAAGTAAATATAACTACTAATTCAGCAACGCGTATTTTGCCGACAGCTACTCATCGTGAGTCGGTGGGGTAGGTGATACACGGTATCTCAATATAATATACTCCAGAAAATACACTAAAACACACATGAAGCGGGGCTTCGGCAACGACGTAAACTGGAAACGAAGCACGACTCAGCCCTTACAAAGCTCAAAATTACACAGACCAAAGGCAACCTATAATAACAGTATAATACACAAACAAGCCCAGGCGAAGCACAATACTATGAGTCACCTTACACAGACTCGTTACATGTGAGCGCTACGAGCTCTTCATAATTTGGTTACACAGACCATGACTCATCACCTAATTCCTCGGATTAATCGCTTAGGATTCGATGTTGATCCGGCACGGCTAACCCTATTACCACGGCTTCTATCACTAGATATTGACACACTGATCACAGTTTCTACGGATTGGATAGTAACCTAACATGGATGCTACTTATACGGGAGTATGACGCGTAGAATCCTGGGGTCCAAAGCGTGGAACGCCCACGTGCCGCTGCAGTGCTGGTCGAACGTTCTCATGGAACACTACAGTGCTGTAGATTTCCGATTGGCACCGAAGGGTGCCTTCGCATGAACGTGACGGGATGTGTCCGCATGGTAGGAGGGTGCGCTGTGATGTCGAAGTCACCGAAATAGGGGACTACTGTTTTCTCTATTTATCTTTACTTGTGGTCGATGTACAGTCGCTACTGACGTTATTTCGATGATTTTAGGCTAACACTAGCCTTGTCAACTAGGACGCTCGTTGAGAATGACGATAATCTTCAAACTATACGAGTACAACACACTTGGTAGCGACAACGGTTCACACTACTAAATGTAACTGCGTGAAACTAAGAACGGCGAGATACAGCGCTATTTACTAATGAACGGCGAGAGACGGCGGCGTGACGTGAGTGGCGGAGCTAATCTCTAGATCACCTCACATCGTACTTTTGTATGCTCCGGGTGCTACAGAGTCAATCGAACCGTTGAACTGAACGTTTCCTGGCGCCGGTGCCCGGCACGGTCAAACCAATGTAACATTATGGTACTTATAACAACAAACTAATTAGGTAAAAACTGCATACATAACAAACGCTTATTCTCGAATGCGAAGCTAAGTTTTCGTGTCTATCACGGACATAGATGCAACGGCGCTGCATCAAGATGGCTACGCGTCGCGGTTGCAAATCCTACGAGATTGTGCGAGAAAATGAACCCACGAGCGATGCACTGTCACAAGGAAGTGACCTCCTGGTGTTCCAGCTCGGAATTCATTTCTGTCTTATAGGATTAATTCTGTTAAGACTATTAAATCGAGAACTATTTGTATAATAACAATGTGTCACTGTCACACAGAATATATGATCTTGACGAGCTGAATCCTGTCATAAAACCCGTCCAATTCTCTGTCTGTATACTTCGTGTAATTCTACCATAAGATATGTTTTTTCTTTGACCTGGTGCTAAGTTGAATTAGAAGATATTTATGTAACACTGTGCGTTTATTTGATTGGTATCTGTTTGCATAGTGACCATTGTAATAAAATGTAGGAAATTATACTTCCTTCCGCCGTCTTTTAGAGCCAATTAGATACTCAAAATCTCTTATGCGGCTTGGTAAGGGGTAATTCATCTGCTTTCTCTAATGTTGTTACATAGTGAGGTTCCAAACATTACTTACTAATGTTTTAGGACCTTATGGAGAACTTTTTTCTGGAGCTGCAAATGATTAAATAGGCATGCGGCCGTAAGCCGCTTCATTTCCCGTGATTTTAAATATATTTATCGATGAGCTTATCTCATAGTCGACAAACTTGAATAGTTCTGATGTTCGAATTTCAAAATAGAATGATGACTGGTTCATTTAATTATATGATTTGTTAGATAATTTCCATAACACATATACCATGCAAATACCCAATTTCATGAAATAAAGCTAATCCATCAGCTAATTTCAGGTCGCTTACGGTATTATGGGCAAACTCAACTCTGCTGTATATTGTTTCTGTAATATTGTCTAAATCGCATTCTACACCATCAGTACCAGACCATATCTAGGGAGAAATATTACTCGAATGTTAACAGTCTTATATAGAGAACAACGAACTTCTCATTTTGGTTGTTTTTGTTTCTTATGAAGTCAGACATAAGCCCAGCTTCGAATCACGCACGCTTGAACCGCAAACTAAGCAATCGCCTTGTATTGCATTCATAGGCAGTCAATCTCAACCCCCTTCCCTACCCCCTGCAGTTTAGGGGTCTCAGAGCTTCGCATTATCCAGCCTCGTTTTCAGCATTCACTTACGTCCCAATCACCCCAGAGGCCGATCGTCCCTTAGAGCCGCTGTGTTGGCAAAAGACGCCCCAAACTGACATTGGTGCAATTAAACGATAGTAACCGAAATTCGATCTGGAATGAATAATCCGAACTGAATGGAGTCCGGGGCGGAAAATGTTGAAAGGAGAGCACGGCAATTAAGCATCGTGTAAGAAATGGAGGAGATAATGACATTTGTTATAACGAAGGCGGCTAAATAACATAGAACTGTCAATACAGTAGATGCGGAAAAATATTTAAAATATAGATCAAGCCTACGAGTTGTAGGACGCTTCCGATGAGCTTGGTTTGTTCGCTAGGATCTGAATTGATACCAATTTCCTCTAGTCAGTACATATAACACTTTATAGAAGAAATATTTTGATGATATAGATGAATCGTTTATGTTTTTTCAGGCTTTTTATATAGTTTTCTTAACTTCCTTACGGCTTGCTGATCCATTTATAGAATAACAAAGCGTGAAAATATTCCCATGAAATTGCCTGTTGTCCAATTTTGAGTCATCACAAGGCCACACGCAGGTGATCATGAGCCAATCAGCTATTTATTATGGATAATGTACAAGTGGCCGACTGTTGTCAGTCATTGGCTATCGATAGGCTGCCCACAATACGTATCTTTACGTCGCGGTTCTGAACACAACCTACTTAATTATCACCGAGTACCGTTGTCACGTTTGTCATGTGCCTAGTGCAGAGTCTTGTATTGCACTTTAGGATTTGTACAACTTTAATACATTAAACAGTTCCTTTGTCTTCGTGTAACAATCTTACACGAAACTAATTGTTTTAGACAATCAATGACAAAATTTCTGAAGCTAACAACAGAACTGGGATATTATCAATAATATCAGAAATTATAATTGACTGTGTTCATTGTGAAATAGTGTTTGTTAGGAATTTCATAATGGGACCCATTCCCATGAGCGCAGATCGAACACTTAGGATTCAGCTCGCAACTTAAGGTCGATTTTTTTCCTTGTTCATTCCATGCTCATTTAAGTCGCAACTTTGTTCAATAGTTTCTGTGGATACTCAACTGTTGTTGCCTTACGTTTGCGTGGTCTCTTCCAAAAAACAGAAGTCGAGCGGGCTGAGGTCGGGGCTACGAGCGGGCCAAGGCTGGTTCGTTCGGCGGCTGATTACTTACTTCGGAAATTTGTCCAATAAAAATGCGGACACTTGTTGGGGCAGTAAGCAGAAGCACCATCTTGTTGATAGTAGAATTCCTCCCACCTAGCAGCGGACCAAAATAATTTATGAAAGAAATTGAGATACATCTCGGAATGAACGTCTACGCCACCTTCATATCACACTAGAGGTAGCATTCTGCGTTATCTGCCTTTTTTCGTCGAGTCATTGTACAGAAACAGATTTTTATTGTACCAGTAGCTTGGGTTTTGACTTGTAGGTTGTAGCTTTAAGTGGAACAATTACTGATCTGTTATTTTTTTCTTCTGCAAGTCAATTACGAATACCAACTACAGATGTTCAAACGTTGTCTCTTGTGCAGTCATGAGCTCATTTGATACATGTTATTCGAAAGGTTCTGGATGAAGGTAAATTTTCATTACATTATTTCGTTCCTCGTACTAATTGGAAATTTAGGTTTCCTGCAACTCTACTGACTGAAGTTGAAGGATTATTTCTCACTTCTCTCAGAGCAAGCAGAGCAGATTGCATGGACGTCCCTTCCCTATTGACCTCTTTAACGGTTACCTGTTATTAGTAGTGGTTGAATGTTTCTTTGAAATTATTAGAATTTGCTCTTCCAACGAAACTGTATGTGATGCAGAAATTCCGTTTGACGGCTGTTGGAGAACGCACTGCAGCAAACTTTGCTATTATAAATTTGTTCTGGTCGTTCGTGAACATCTTTACTGGTAATGGGTCACATTTCACTACTTATATAATCGGATAAAAATTGCTTATTTGATAAAAAAATTATTAAAAACTTACAAGAGACCAGTTACGCGGGAGCTGTTACATAAAAAAAATTAATTTCAATATTTCCTACTGGTGCAAATCCATCGAACGTCTGATAAAAAATGTATAAACACCTTGTCTTACCTCTGCAAAGAACCGCAGATTGGAAGGGAATGGCATATTTTTTCACAGACACCAACTTCCGAGTTACATCTTCCATGAACTAAAGCAATCGCACATCAACTACAATAGTGAAGAGGAGGCACTTCTACTAACAACGTTTAGCCGGTGATTTCGAAGAATTCATCCCTCACAATAATTCGGAAACCCGACGTCTCATCAACCAGCGGAACATGTTGCGGGGCCCACTCCTGTACGACGAGAATTGGACAGTATCAATGAGCTGAACACCTTAATCCCCTGCAAAATCCACACCAACACTCAGCTCAAATGGCAGGACTGTCTCTAAACTCTGAACCACAGAACCTCATCGCTGGAAACGTGACGCTTCCAACCGCTCGTTCACGGTTTCACCTCAGGGTAGTCAGACACGCACGAGAAAAAAATTGTCCCTCATGCTGACCAAATACTATCTAATTTTCTATTACACCTCTATCAGAAAATTTCAAAGAACTCCCCAACTCAGAGGCAGGACAAGGACACCAGCAGAAGGATTCATAGATTACCACAGATGCCTAAGCTTCCCTCTCCGTTCATCCTGTTACAAGTGTCGGCTGCAATGAAGAATGCTAATGTTTCGTCGCCACCTGACCCGGATGTAATCACAACCCACCACCGCAACGCTATAAGCGTATCACATCATCTCTAATGTTTGATTGATTAAAACTAAAATTTTGCATATATTCAAACTACCGAGCATAATTCCCATCCTGAAGCTAGCAAATACTCCAATATTCCATATCTAAACCATCCCATTCCCCTCCTGTTAATTTTGTCTAAGATCCTATTACGTATCATTCCGAACGATATCACCCAGTTCCTTCGAGTGTGTTTTACTCCAAGCGTAGATACAAACCATGGAATGCACTCGAGTAACAACCTCCTGACCAACATAACCCAAACATCCAGAACGCTTTCAACCCCAGAAAAGCAAACACTTCGCACTGTGCTAGTCATAATATACGTGATAAAAAGCCTCCGATACGGTCCCAGGCTCAGTCCTCAGCCACAAAATACACCACACTCCAATTCTTACCGACTTCCAGAAGTGGATTGAACCGCATAGCACCACACAGGACCAAAAACCTCTTTATGCAAAGTTGATGTATCATCCCACCCCGCCCCACACAAAATGGTACCTCATATGACTCATTGTTCCTACTCCTCTTCAACCTCAGCTCAAAAGCTGCAGAAATACTTTCCCGATCTCCAGGTGTAGCTGTCAAAGAACCTCCTCCATAACTTCACACCTAAGTTTACAATTTACCTCCTGAGACCCTTTATCATAGAGATCCGAAACCACCCTAGACGGTGCCCTGCTGCCAAGGGTCATCAACTCTAGGATCCTGTCGACATGAAGAGTAGGTCACCGGTGGTGCTTGAGGGAAGCTGGCGCACCCAAGGCTCCAGCTGGTACCTCTTTTGAAAAGTAGAAGCTGGCCACCTCTCCATCTTATCAGGGGTCATCCGTGCTACCCTCGTTACGCTTCGCCAGCATGGTTATTAGGACTGGGCTAGACATTCATGGTTAAACTTTAGCGTGAGGGCAGAAAACTGCGCTGCCCATAGCTGTGGGCTGCAGCAGCAAACACATAGAACACATTTATCGCGAGACTAAAGTGGTAAAAGGGCTTCACCTCCTGCATTTGAGAGTTACACAGTTTCATTCCTCAGCCTCTGGCCTCGACAATCCGTGCTTTCAACGCGCCATCGTAACTCGTCTGCTACATTAGAACCACATTACGCCAGCTCACTGTTGCTGTCAGGAAAGACGCCACTGCAATCACTTCATCCAGGCAACCATGACAGATTTGATCAGGACACCCAGCAGCATCCTCCTTGAATCTAGTCCTCGATGCCAAACTTCGACTCTGTAGGGCAGATAAGCCGCACCTGGCGAGGATGCACTGCGGACATCACCCAAGCCTGCAGTAATACAGTCACAGACTGGATGAAACACTACCTGACACCCCAAACAGGAATCTGTCACCAGACTGATTTCCATTTCTTGCAAATGCCGTCCTAATCCTCTAAACTACCAGAGCTAAAAAAATCAGTCATTTTATTTTTTAATTTAACCTTGTACCAACTAGAGGAAATTTGACAAATGAATGATAATTCTTCCGAAACGTATCCTAAAAATATGAATTCATTTATCGACTCCCTTTAATAATACTCACCCTGGCGAGAAGCCCTGTGTTGCAGTGGCCAAAAGTTTATAACTGATCGATCCTTTGCCATTCAACTCTGGAACGCAACTCCTGGGAAATGAGGAAATCAAAGTCCATGTATTTTTTATCAGTTGCAAGTAAGTGTACACTCCGCGCTCGATTAATAATTTCAGATGATGTGGGGAACCTCTGTTAACAACTAGTGTCTGGCAGGTCAGGAGTGAGACTGAACGTCAGAGTAGTAGCTTGGAAACATTTATGCTGATATATTATCTCGAAAGACAAGGAAACCTGATGAAAGAAGAATGATTGCGAAAAAAATGTGCTGCGAATATGGGGTATTAATAGATTGTTTGGCCAGTATCTAGTTATACAGGATATCAACAAATTGAATCTCTGTATTATCAGTATAATTGACAACTTTATTGAGATGATAGGGGAATTCGTGTTACGCAGGTGAAAATACCCTCAATTTGAGCTGAATATTAACTAAGAAGGTATATTTTGAATAAAAAATAGATGATCAATAGAATGTTGACAGTAACATAAACAAATAATAACGTTATGACATAAACATGATGAAATAATTATTGTTGGTATATCCCGTCTTCAACAGCGGGCCGCAAACAAGACTCAACTCTTGGTAGTTTGATACCATTAGAGTTTCATAGATCTGTAGATGGGCATTTATTTGAAAAACCTCATTATTGCTTCGATAATAAATATAAATAATATCATGGGGAAAACGTATATATTCTGTATAAATTATTGCTATCTTTTTTCACGGATAAAGGTAAACGCTTTTCATTAAAAATACAAAATTGCTGTAAAACATTATATATTAATTACCGTTGGAAATTAAAAACACCGACCACGTTACTTCGTTCAACGCACTAACCAGCTTGGCAGTGGCAAAGATCATTTCAAGTACCAACATGTGGCGTGAGGGGGAGCGGCAACTGGCACACCGGAGGTTAATGTGTTAATGGCCAGTCCTTCTCTGCCATCTTTGTTACGTAAGGCGACGCTTAACGAGACAAGAATTTCAGGATAGCTTTGTAAGCAGAATAGCAATTTCAACGAAGGTCAGGAATGAAGGTTACGAGGGAAGAGACGAGTAAGGGGCCTTAACGCTGCTCATAGATTTGGTTTCCACGAGCCGTATTTTGGTGGCTAGTTAATTGAGCCTTTATTATCTCTTCATGACAAAATAAACCCTTTAATTTAGACATGAAACCGTTTGAGCACATGAATTCAAAATATAATGTTTCATCTTCGTTTTCTTGACGTTCAATTGTCATGGAAAAATTAGATTTGTTCTATAAATTGTTTACATTCCTGACAAAAAACTCTCATTAAACGATATATGATTGAATAAGGCCAAAAAATGCGCATATGATTGTCGAAATAATGACAATGTTGGTCGAATTGATATTAAATCGGCCATAGATGAGCAAAATATTGTCATATTGTTACGAGGATGTCACAATAGTAAGACCTTCACAGTTGTATGTACTAGAAATATTTTTTTGCTCATTTGGGAAGGCCGGCGAACAATAATGCGATAATTTCATACTTCATCGTAGCTTCTTTGGGTGAAGATGCGAGGTTTTTGCTTCTAGCACTCATTCCAAGGTATACAGCTAGTGCAAGGCGGAGGTAGGAGGGAGGGGTTTCCGAGGGCATAACGGGCTTGTGATCTATCAGACGTAGTTGTAGTATTAACCCGACACAATATTCTCCCCCTGAAATGTTCCGTATATATTAAATGAAGTTAGTTGTATATCCATGAACCTATTGTTGATATTTTTGAGTATCTATATAGAGATTGAGACATGGCCGTGCCAGACTGCAATCGCGGATCCTGGCTTCAGCAAGTCCCGCACTTTGATTTGTAGACAGCAGCGTCTCAACCGTTTCTTTCTGAAAGTCCGAATATATTTTTTACGCGAGTTCTTCAGGTCATTTCAAATAAACTACTGTCAGAAATCCACGCTGAACACACATTGAAATAGTTACTAAAATCAGCTAGCACTCTAGCTGATTTTAGTAGTAACACACTCTCTGCCCAACGCATATACTCGCACTCTCTGCCTAACGCATATACTCGCACTCTCTGCCTAACGCATACACTCGCACTCTCTGCCTAACGCATATACTCGCACTCTCTGCCTAACGCATATACTCGCACTCTCTGCCTAACGCATACACTCGCACTCTCTGCCTAACGCATATACTCGCACTCTCTGCCTAACGCATACACTCGCACTCTCTGCCTAACGCATATACTCGCACTCTCTGCCTAACGCATATACTCGCACTCTCTGCCTA
>SDVV010014026.1:0-14926 GCA_016164225.1 Gammarus roeselii | reverse complement strand
TTGGTGATCCGGTCTCTCAGCGTTACTCCAGCGATGCTCCTCAAACATTTCATCTCGAAAACATTCAACCTTCTTCTCTCCTCTGCTCTCACCCCCCAAGCCTCAGCTCCGTAGAGCACAGTTGGGACAGCAACGCCCTCATACAGCCCTCTCTATGCTTCCATCCCTAACGTCCTACAGCTCATTACACTCTTCAGTGCACCCAACACTTTCACTCGCGCCTTCACTTCAGTTTCCACTATTTCGGTCATCTCCACATGGGAGCCCAGGTACTTAAAACACGGAACTTCCTCCATGAGCTCTCCATTTAGGGTGACACTAATTTTGCTCGCATCGACATTTCTCGAGCATCTCATTACTTTACTCTTACCGACGTTCACTCGAAGCCTCCTCCTCTAACACACTCTACCAAACTCAGACACTAGCCTTCATAGCTTCTCCTCCGGATCCGCAACCAAGGCCGTATAATCAGCAAATAGCAACTGGCTCAACTGCCAACTCTGCCCATTTGCTTCCAACAGTTCCAAGCCACGACCCAGCACACTCGCGTTCATCTCCCTGACCACTACATCTATATAGAGATTGAACAGCCAGGGAGACATCACGCAGCCTGGTCTCAGTTCCACTTTCACTATGAATCAATCACTCATCTCGCTTCTCACTCTGACACATGCTCGGCTGCTAGCATAGAAACTCTGCACCGCTTTCAACAGATGTCCGCCCACTCCATACAAACGCAACACCCTTTTCAGCGCTTTCCAGTCAATCCTGTCGTATGCCTTCTCCAGATCCATGAAGGCCCAGAACACATCCTTTCCTTTGACAAGGTACTTCTCACATACCTGTCTCACTGCAAAAATCTGATCGGTACACCCTTTAACAATCCTAAAGCCACACTGTTCCTCTCCAATTGCGCAGTCCGTACAGTCTCTAATCCTTTTGATCAGCATTTTCCCGTACCACTTACCAACCACACATAACAGACTGATACCTCTCGAATTGCAGCATTCATTTTTCATCTCATTTGCCCTTATATAGCGGAACGATGCAGGCACTGCGCCACTCACTCGGTACCACGCCTGCCACAAAACACAAGTTCAGTAACCTCACCAACCATTCGACAATCGTTACTCCACCCTTCTTCAGGCACTCGGTCGCAACGCCATCCAAACCAGGGGCTTTTCCTGCTTTCATCACGTCCACCGCCTCCTGCACCTTTTTTCCTGGTAATGGCCGCAACAAGTCTTTCTCCAAAAACTGGCATCCAAGCACCACCATCCACAGCAACAATGTACGCCTCTCTGTCATCCTCGACATTCAACAACTCATCAAAAACTCGGCCTACCACTTCTGTACATCACTACTTTCCAACCACAACTGGCTGTTTTCATCCTTCACCATTTCCTCCTTTCCGGTCTCTCCCTTTCTCACCCTCTTCACCACTTTCCAGAACATCTTTTTGTTCTCCTCAAAATTCTGGCACAACCGTCTGCTCCGAACAGGGCATCAGCGTCCCTTTTGGCTTTCCTCACCACCCGCTTCACCTCGTTTCTCCTCTCTTTGTAGCTTTCATGAGCCACCTCCGACTTCACCTGCAACCACTCTTCAAACGCTCCTCTTTTCCGTGCCACCGCCAGTTTGACCTCCTCATTCCACCACTCGTAGCCTTTCCTCCTGCACCCTCCCACACGTCTCGCACCACACACCTTCTTCACCCATCTCAGCAACGCACTCGTTTCCCACTCGTTTGTTGCCCTTCCACTTCTGCTCCACTCTTAATCTATCTTCCACCAGCAGATGGTCCGACACTCCTCCACCCTCCCCTCTCAACACCCGCAAATCCAACAGCCTCTCCACCACTCTCCTCGATATCAGCACAAAATCCATCAGTGCTCTCTCCACCAGTGCACCGTGGACCATCCATACCCATGTGTACTTGTGAATATCTCGCTGCTTGAACAAACCGGGTACACCTTACCTTCCCATCACATTCTCCACCACTACATCTCCAACTCTCTCATTAAGGTCACCCAGTACAACTCCATTGAAATGACCTCCAAAACTCTCATTACACTCACTCAGGTCAGTCCAGAATTGCTCCCTGTCCTCTTCACTCCTCCCGCTGCCAGGTCCGTAAGCACTCACAAATGCCCGTCTTTCTACGCCTAACTTAATTTTCACCCACACCAATCTTGAGGACACCTCCTTCCATTCGGTAGCGCTACTAGCCAACCGATCACTCAATATCAAGAACACACCTTCTCGTGCTCTACCTCCCTCCACACCAGACTTTCTTCCACTTATCACACCAAACTCACATTCGCCCTTACCTTTCAACTTCGTCTCACTCAGCGCCAACATATCAAACTTCCTCCTCACAAACATCTCACCAATCTCCCTGCTCTTCACATCATTCGTACTACAGCCACGCACATTCAGCGACGCTAACAATAGGGTTCGGAGAGGCGTGTGCCTCTCCTCCCGCCGCTCGTCTTGCCGTCTTCGAGGAAAGGTTTTACAGAGAACGGGATTTCTAGCCCCTACGCTCCGCCCCGTTTAGTCGCCTTTTACGACACGCTGGGGTTGCGGCAGCACGATTCCACTCCCGGCAACGGGGCGCCCCTTTAGTCGCCTTCTACGACACGCGGTAGATACGGTAGCAAGATTCTAAAGCCCCGGCTACAAGGCAATGAAAAACCTAAAAAAAATAACCATGCATCCAAAGAACTTCTTTACTTAAATTCAAAATAAACTCTAGGAACTCGCACACCTTGCGATGATCACTACATGGGCGATTGCAAGAAGACCCGCAGCGTAACGATTTCGAGAATGTATATGTTAAGAGAGCCAGCTGCATCGCATGAAACTTTTATTTCAGTGACGCTCTAGGCAATCAGTAGCTGCAATTGTGTTTTCTATTAATGATCGTCTTTAACTCATAAAGACGATCGCCGATTATACTCTCCATTGTAAAAAATTGCCATACTCACTAATTATCCAAACAGAAATTGTTCGTCAATCCACCCGCAATTTGTGGCAGCTCTCTTCAAATAACCGGCATCATATGCCATTCGTATGACCGGACTTAATATTGATTCTGGTGAATAGGTGCTGCCAGCTCATTCAGTAGAATTTGACGTACGAAGTCGATTGGAAGGCCTATTGAATAGCGAACTAATTCAATTCAGAACATTTCTATACATCCTACATCTAGCCTTCTCGGTGGCAAATGATTTCCGTTCCACCAGTTTGGGAGTAGAATAAAGTGTTCGGAAACGCAAATTAGTGGAGGAATATAGATAGGGCTCAATGAGCGGTGGGTAGGGGGTTGACCGGTGTCAGCGGCGTGAAGAGTAGCAAAAGGCGGGCGGCGCGCAGGGGCGCTGAGGTGAATGAATCATTCAGATAAAAGGGCGATTCATATACATTTATGGTAATAGGTTATATATGTTAATAGGTTATATAAATAAAACGTTTATCTATACATATAGGTATTCGCATTTCAATGCTAGGCATACTGTATTGCAATTTCATTACATGTCATGTTGCATATATGCATTTTCGATGCTAGTTCTCTGAATGTTTAGGGGTATTGATAACATACAGTTATAAGATATTTTTTATTGATAACAAATCTAACAGATCATGGTAGTTTACATGCAGTATCAAAATTTAAAACCATAGAACTTCTTCCACGAATGTTGGTTTCGGACACGTTCATGTTGAATTTTTACATCTAGGTAGCATTTCAACGTCGTTCGCTGGTGATCAATTTAAACGCGGCATAAATTCAATTACTTTAATGATATTTTTTGCAATTGTATTATCAGTACCTTTGCGCTTTGTTTTAGATATTCTTGCAGTTTTTTCATTTCGGTTTTCTCTGTTGTAAGCTATCGGACGCAGAAAGAAGATACAAAATAAACAAGTGACTGAAGCATTCCTTCAAAATGAGAAAGAACCCGTTATGGATTAGTGTCAAGATGATAATTATTTGCCCAGTGTGAATAGGATTGTCTGTATCAATGAAAGCATTTTGTTATAACTCTCTCGCTTCGGAAAAGTAGGAGAAATTGCTCTTCCATGTTAAATCCATCTTTACATCAGTATCATCACCAAAGAGTATAATTGACTCATTCATAGCGGTTTGATGCTTGGCACCAGCTTGATATTGAATTTAGGCAACGTTTTCTGTTTTCTATCTATTTATTTCATGTGTATATAATATCTAAAAGAATAGTAAGGTTTATTAGTTTGGCAGATGGTGGGTTTATGTATATATTTCTTAAGATGCAGTAGCTTTGTTACGAGATTCTGTATACTCCATAACGCATTATCCAGTTTTGAACCAGATATACCGGTGTACCATTGACGCGGTGTTTCAATAGCGAAAGTAGCTGAGCTATATGGATTTATTGTAAGTAATTACATTGTGTTATGTACACTTAGCAATGATCGGTTGATTTATGTTGAATTTGTATGGTTTTCGGAATTTTGAATAGTTGTCTCATACAGTTATATGAATTTTTAGGATATTTTAGGCTTGCATCTTCCATGTAACACAATATTTCAGGTATAATTGGTCGGTTATTAAATCATAGTGGTATTTTTATCTATAGATATGATATTCTGTTACGATTAAGCTGTGTTTTTTTTAGGTAAATAAGATTCGTTTTAACCCTGTTTTGGAACGAGTTGAAGAATAATTTCATCAGATTTGTATATACTATACCGTGTTTATGTAGATGTATTTCACGTCATTTACAATATGTTCCAGTAACGTATATCCGTCACGTGTCTTTGCTACTTATTCACGTTAGTTGTTCGGTTGGTTACATGCAAGTTTTTTGCTCGTACACCATGGTTTTCAACATATGTTTTGGGTATGGTAGAGACTTGATCTTCTTGCTTTATGTGTTCTCTGTACAGTTTCCATCTTTGATGCAAGGTATTTAGTATTTGATACAGTAATAGGAATATTATGATATATTACGTTTGTATCCGCAATGTAGAACCTTATTTCAGAAATAATTTACTAATATGGTGTATATTTTTAGTGTTTTATATTTCATTTTACATCCTGGCACAATGTTTGACGAGGATATTTTACTGTAGATATAGAAGATTCCATTTGTTACACACTTGGTCTTGTTGTTAGCTTATTGTATGTTTATTGTAGGACCATACATCAAAATTTAAGAGGAGTTAGAGGAGTCCCCTTGGTCGAAGCTCGTTGCGTGTATGCCTGTTTGTATAAGTAGACCGATTTACTATGATGGATATCCTACTGGAGAACAATTTTTAATGTGAATTAGAGCAGAAGAGCGAATTACCTAGTTATCTCATTATTGTTGTATGATTTTTCCCACGATAATCATAGGAATGTATGTTTATGAGGTGTAAATTCGTACTGCATCTATATGGAATTTTGTCACTGAGTCCTAGCAAGTGTGTAGTTTAACGTTCTAGAAGACGATTTACTGGAAGAATGGATCCTGGTGTAGAGGCGGCTTACACTCTTTGGTGGTCATTTGGAGTTCATCCAAGTTCAACGTAAACTTGTAAGTTTGTGTGGATGTCGGTCTTAATTTCCATGGGTTTGTTAGAGAGGTTATCCGACAAGCTGCTGATCGTTGTAGTGGTTTACTTACATCGTCAGTGAACAAAAGCCCGGCTTTTTATAGCCACACTCTTTGAGACTCATGTCAGGCCCATTCTTAACCACTGTACCTGTGTATAGATTCTTGGTTATGTCCAGGAGGTGACTTTGCTCGACGTTGTTCAGAGATGATGGACTAAACAGATGCATGATATGTCGGAGGTATTGTTCCATGACTAGGTGTTACCTCTAAATTTGTTATAAACCAGTGTTAGATTGCTGAGAAGTGACCTAGTAAAGCATTGAAGAGCTCGTTGTTATTATACAGTGGGCTTTGATTTTGTCCTACTAGAGGCATAGCATCAGTTAGGTCTAGGAATTTGGTGTAGATTTGAACGGATACCGTAGTATTATTACTATATTATGCACAAAATCAGTGTTCGTTTTAAATGTCAGATTTTCTCGGTATGACTGTTATGTTGGTATACGATCTTAGTCATGAACCAGATCACGTGTGATGTTGTAGTAAGATTTATCATCTGGGTGTGGTAGGAAACACCGTACAAAATAAATAATCATTGTCGGTTAGGGTAGAGTAGAGAATCTTATTTAGCTTTTTTTTAGTTGTTGTTGTATGTTTTGATTGGTTATCATAGGGATATATCTTTATTAGGTAGAAATTCGCCTAATTTCATGGAATGTTGGGTATAATTTAGCTATCTGGATGTAGTGGTACAAGATATTGGTAAGTTTTTTACCTCTTGAAATTGGATTTGATCCGGTTCAATGTCGTCTTGGACAATTATTGTACCGGATTTGTGTAGTGTGTTAGTGTTAAATTTTTTTATCAATTTAATATACATCTCAATTATGTTATCCACTCGCATGTCTTTACTAGATGCTTATTCCAGAAGGTCGTACTTTTAGAAATCTTTGTGATCCGTTTGCAGTTTGTACACTTATAAATTATTGATTAATTCCGGGTTGGTTATGAGATTTCATTCCGATTCAGCATACCTGACTTATTCCAGCATTCACAATATCCATTCTTCCATTTTTCACTAAAAGTTTGCGATGATGCCCGTAAACTTAACCCATCCTACCCTATCATAAACTAATCTAACAAAGGATTATATTTTTTTTCCCGTTTTCATACTGTTGTTATGTTTTCTTCATTCATTTAGGCGTCATTCAGATCAAATTTATACACTTAGCTCTATAGCTTTCACCGATCTTTACCAGTTTATGTACCTATATATACGTTTGCCCCTTTGCTAGTTACAAGTCCAGTAATATCGATTCGTTTCAAGTAATGTTAGGTGATCGTTCGTTAGTAGACTGTACAGTTTAAAACGATTATGTAACCTTGCCGCATATGTCAGTGATTGTTAAGGGTGTTAAAGCGTTAGCCAGTTTTATTTATAGTTTTGTTGTTGGAATAAGATTTTTTGTTCTAATCTTAGATTTGTTCCTTCTTCCATTTCCGTCTATTGTAACGAACATTGAATGACTCCACTCTAACACTTTACCATGGTTCTGTGAGGTAATGTCCGCAATCAACAAGACCTAGGATACGCCTAACGTACTTTATTAGCGAAATATATATCAACGTAAGACAACATAGATCAAATATCAATGAATGCAAAAAGGGTTGCCATGCACTGTCCGATGCAATAATACCTAGGCAACCTAACCTAACAGTCGTCCTAACTAATAGTTATGTATTCTATTCAAGTTTGATGTGCATGTATGGTATTGATATGTATGAATCTCTCCACTCGGGCTGTAGATTTAACATATTATTTGTAGTTTGAACATACTTCTCCAATTTGATCCAGCAAATATCATTTTGCAGATGTTTAGATTCCAGAGGTTATCGATATCACTATTTCAGAAATAATTTTATTGGAACCAGGTAGGTTCCAATAAAACTATTACCCTTCAATTTGTTCCATTTTTTTATTGTGGATCAGTTTCATGCGATGTTAGGTTCAAAGATCTAGCCATTCTAACCAACTTTGCCAATAGTTATATTTTTTTCATTCAAGTTTGAAATTATGTATTATATTCAGTCATTATTTTGTGCAATGTACATTTCAAACCCCTCCACACAGCTCTATTTTATGTTGTTTTTTTGAAATCACACACCAGGTACACACATACACGCTTTGTACGCATATGTAGGGTCGGTCACGGCACAATGTAGGCGTATGCAGGGTTGATGCCGGCACAATGTAGACACACTTGTATTCATTTTCAGGGTCGGTTAAACTCTGTAGCATTTTTACCTCCGATCTGTGATTTTTTTCACCATTAGAACAAAGTCCCTTGCGTGTGTTATAAAATATTTAATGTGAAATAGATTCACGGCATGTTAGGTTGAAAAATCTAGTCATCCTAACCTAACCAATCCTAACCAAGCTTAACCTAACTTTTTCTAACCAAGAATTATGCATTATCGATCGACTTTTTGTGGTTACATATGATACTCATTCATTGATTTATGATACATTCAAATCCATCTTCTCCCCCTGGCTCTACATTTCGATTTATCCTTTACAGTTTTGATAGACACTTCCAATTTTGATTTAGCTAATTTCATCCATTTTCATGTGCAAATTACATCGTTTGTTTTGATTGTTGTACCAATTTGCATATGATTCTTGATTTTTACATTATATTCAAGCTCATCATAACCTAACCTAACCTGACCTTATCTATGTATTCAGTCATTGATATATATATATATGAAGCCCTAGAATCGACTCTAAATATCACTTTAACATATATGTTATTTATTTCGTTGTCTTTCTCAACTCATATTAGTTAGCAGAGAGTATCCATTTTCAAACTTAGATGGATTGAATGTTACACGTAATCCATATTTGTATCCTGTTTCATACAAACGGACAATGGTCTCGCACTATGTGTTTCTTATTTTACTTCACTATCTCCACTTGGCTCTAAATTCTTTGACGACTTGCATCTCTGAATTGCCTTTTCTTTTCTATAATTTTCATATTCCTGACGATGACTTTGTTTCAGATGTCGCCACACATCACATGTGGATTTATGTTTATTCAATTTTATTTCTTTTTGCGCAGATTGCATACCCCAGTTTCCGCATCACTCCCGAACAAACGATGTCTCAAGCTATACCCTATGTTCCACAACAGAACCAAAAGTTTATCTGAGAAAGATCTGATAGGACTCTGATTCATATCCTTCCAATCTGTAACACATATAGATCATTCACCCCTCAAAATAGTTTTATAGCTATGGTTAAATTTGTCATAAGCGACTATTTGAGCTTTGTTTCATATCGTGAAACATATTCTTCTATCGATTTCGACAATTCGATGGTACCTCCGACTAACTGACTTGATGTTTTTTTTTTGCGATCAATTGCTTAACCTTTGAGTTTAGGATAATATGAACCTTTGATAAAGGGTTGCCATATTGTATTATTAGTTTTATTGGCATCATTTACAGACCTTGCTAGCATCATCAATGACATCTATCTCGTTTTTTTTTAATTTGAAACAGCATGGTTCGTACATCCAACCATACCCATCATCACTATTTTTTCAGTTTCCTCTCAAAATCCTTCATATTCTCCATTATATCTTTGATGCAAATGCCGAAGGTTGTTCCGTTCCCGTGAGTCCACAATTGTATTGCTTCTCTTCTCGAACCTTGATTATTCGAAAATTCTCCAATTCAAAGTCATTCTTATTTTCATCATTGAGAAATGTTTGCATACGATCCAGAATATTTTTTTTGTTCATAGGTACAATTTTTTTTCCACTACCTCAGCTTTATTACAGTCATGATGAGGATTTTCCACTTGAATCATATAAATTTCGAGATTTGCTTTAATATTTCCCTTAAATTTTGTTGCATTCGACTGTAACGCGTCACAAAGCCAACTTCCTTTTTCTTTCATCCATATATGAATGATATCTCCCACTCTTTTAATTCTTGTTTTACCTATTCTGAGATAACTTATATTTTCAACATTGGTCAATATTTGTTCGATCCGACTCATATCATCTTCGGAAATTTCTTCTTTGAACACTTGTGAACAAATTTTTGAGATGTGAACAATCATTTTGTTAATTCCATGATGAAACGTGCGTTTCCGCTTGATCTCAACGTGACACTGACTCCATTCTCGGCATGCAGCTAGCTATTATAAGTTGATTACATGTTGTTTTTCGCTTAACATCAGGCCTAACATTGTTCGCCTAGGTCATCAACTGTGTATGTATGTATGTGCATATAGGTGTGTACGTATTTGCATGTGTCTGTTCAAGCGTATGTACGTTGAGATCAAGCGGAGACGTACGTTTCGTCATAGAATAAACAAAATTAATATTCATACATCACAAATTTGTTTACAAGTGTTGGAAGAAGGAATCTTTGAAGATGATATGAGTCGGATAGAACAAACATTGGCTAGTGTTGAAAATATCAGTTATCTCAGAATGGGTAAAACAAGAATCAAAAGAGTGGGAGACATCATTCATATATGGATGAAGGATAATGGAAGTCGACTTTAGGTAAGTAATGTCGACGCGTTACAGTCTTATGTAACAAAGTTTAAAGGAAATGAGGAAACAAATCTTGAAATTGATATGATCTAAGTGGAAAATCATCATCATGACTATAATAAAGCTGGGGTAGTGGAAAACAAATTGTGCATGTGAACAAAAGAAAATCTGGATCGTATGCAAAAAGTTTTCTATGATGAAGATCAGAATGACTTTGGATTGGAGAAGTTTCGAATAATTAGGGTTCAAGAAGAAAAAAACAATATATTTGTGGACTCACGGGAACGGAACAGCGTTCGGTATTCACATAAAAGATATGATGGCGTATACGAAAGATTTTGAGAGGAAACTGATATATTTTGATGATGAGTATTGGTCGATGTACGAACTATGCTTTTTCAAATGAAAAAAAAACAGGTAAATGTCATTGATGATGCCAGCAAGGTCTGTAAATAATGCCAACAAAACTAATAATGAACAAATAATAAACCATGGAATCCTTTATCAAATGAATTGCATAAAAAAAGTCAGTTAGTCGGAGGTACCATCGGATTGTCGAAATCAGTCGAAGAATATGTTTCACGGTATGCAACATAGCTCAAAAAGCCGCTAATGACAAATTCAAACATTGCCATAAACCTATCATGGGGGGTGAATGATCTAGATGTGTTACAGATTGGTATGATATAAATCTGAGTTCGATCAGATCTTGCTCAGACAAACTTGTGGTTATGTTGTGGAAGGATAGGGAACAGCTTGAGACATCGTTTGTTCGGGAGTGATGGGGTAACGGGGGTCTGTAATCTGTGCAAAAATAAATAAAATTGAATAAACATGAATCCAGCAGTAATGTGTGACGACATTTGAAACGAAGTCATCGGCAAGATTATGAAAATTTTAGGAAAGAAAAAGCAAATCAGAGATGCAGTCGTCAAAGGATGTAGAGCCAAGTGGAGATATTGAAGTGAAATAAGAAAAACATAGTGCGAGACCATGTGTCCGTTTGTATGAAACTGGATAAAATTATGAATAACTTGTAACATTCATTCCATCTGAGTTTGAAAATCGATGCTCTCTGCTAACTATCATGGGTTGAGAGTGACAACGAAATAAATAACAGATATGTCAAAATTATATTTAGTCATTCGGAGGGCTTCATATGTATATATCAACGACTGAATACCACACATAAGGTTAGGTTTCGACAGGGTGTGAATAACATGTAAAAATCAAAAATCTTATGAAAATATGTTTACAATCAAAACAAACGATTTAATTTGCACATGGAAATGGATGGAATAAGCTACATCAAAATTGGAAGTGTATACCAAAACTGTAAAGGATAGATCGAAATGTAGAGCTACGTGGAGAGGATGGATATGCATATATCAAAAATCGATGAATAAGTATCAATTGTAAGCACAAAAAGTTGATCGATAATACATAATTCATGGTTAGAAAAGGTTAGGTTAGGTTTGGTTAGGATTAGTTAGGTTAGGTTTGGCTCGGATTGGTTAGGTTAGGATGGAAAAAATCACAGATCAGAGGTAAAATGGTACAGATGTTAACCGACGCTGTGTATGGTTATAAATGTGTGTCTACATTGCGCCGGCATCAACCCTGTATACGCCTACATTGTGCCGGGATATATGCCGGTGTCGACTCTTGTACACGCCTACATTGTGCGTGACCGACCCTACATATGCGTACAAAGCGTGTATGTGTGACATTTGAAAACTAAATAAAATTGAGCCGTATGTAGGTGTTTGATATGTACATTGCACAAAAAAATAGATAAATATATTATATAACCATCAAACTTGTATGAAAAATTTATAATTACTGCTTTAGTTGGTTAGGATGACTAGATCTTTGAACCTAACATCGCGGGAAGTGCATTAGTTCTATTGGCACCTATCTGCTGAGTCTCATCCAAACTTGTGATAGAGATATCGTCAAAATCTGGAATCTAAACATCTGCAAAACAGGATATTTGCTGGATCAATATAGAGAAATGTATTCAAACAGGTAATAATATGTTCAGTATACAGCCAGAGTGGAGAGATTCATCCATATCAATACCGTACATAAGCATCAAACTTGAATAAAAATACGTAAGCATTGGTTAGGATGACTGCCTAGGTATTAATGCATCTGGCAGTGTATGGCAACCTCTTTTGCATTCATTGATATTTGATCTATGTGGTCGTACATTGATATGTATTCCGTTAAGTATGTACGTTAGGCGTATCCTAGATCTTGTTGATTGCGGACCATACATCACAGAGCTATAGTAGCATATTATTGTGTGGACTCATTCAATATTCGTTATAATAGACGGATATGGTAGGAGCAACAAATCCAACATTACAACAAAAAATCTTATTCCAACAGTAAACTATACATAAAACTTGCCAACGATTTAACACCTATAACAATCACTGACATATACGGCAAGGTTACATAATCGTTGTGAACTCTACAGTCTACTAACGAGCGATCACCTAACATCACATGAAGTAATCTTTATATCTTGACATGTAACAAGCATAGAGGAAACAAATACATAAACTGGTAAACATTGGTAAAACTATAGAGCCAAGTGGATAGGTTTAATATGAATAAAGCTAAAATCAATGATGAAATATATACAATATGTATGAAACGGGAGAAAATATATAATCCTTGGTTAGATTAGGTTAGGATAGGATAGGATGGATTAGGTGTACGGGCATCCTCCCAAACCTTTATTGAAAAATGCTTGGGTGGATATTGTGAATGCTCGAATAAGTCAGATATTCTGAATTGGAACGAAATCTCATAACAAACCCTGAATTAATCAAAAATTTCTAATTATACACACTGCAAACGGATCACAAACATAATATAAGTACGACTTGCGGGAATAAGCGTCTAGTGAAGACATGCGAGCGGATAACATAATTGAGATGTATATTTAATTATTGAAGAATTCTCACACCTACACTCTACACAAATACAGAAGAATAGTTCTCAAAGACGACATGGAACCGGACCCAAATCCAATGTCGAGAGGTAAAAAATTTACCAATATTTTGTACCACTAAGCTAACTTATACCCAACATTCCATGAAATTATGCGAATTTATATCTAAAACAGATATGTTCCTATGATAACCAAACAAAATATACAACAACAACAATAAAATAGCTAAATAAGATTCTCTACTCTACCCAAACCGACAATGGTTAACTATTATGTACAGTGTATCCTACCACACCCAGATGATAAATCCTACTCCAATTTCCCACGCGATCTGGTTCATGACTAAGATCGTATACTAACATAACAGCCATACCGAAACAATCTGATATTTAAAACAAACACCGAGTTCGTGCATAATATAGTAATAATACTACGGTATCCGTTCAAATCAATAACAAGTTCCTAGACCTAGCCGATGCTATGCCTAAGGTAGGACAAAATCAAAGCCCACTGTGTAATAACGACAAACTCTACAATGCTTTACTAGGTCACTTCTCAGCAATCTACCACTGTTATGGAGGTAACACCCAGTCATGGTAGAATACCTCAGACATACCATGCACCTGTTTAGTCCATCATCTCTGAACAATGTCGAGCGAATTCACCTCCTGGACATGACCAAGAATCGATACACAGGTATAGGGGAGAGGAATGGGCCTGAAATGAGTCTCAGAGCATGAGGTCATAAGTAAATGTAAATCAAGTAAGTAAATCACTACAACAATCAACAGCTTGTCGGAGAACCTCTCTAACAACCCATGGAACTTAAGACCGACATCCACACAAACTTACAAATTCACGTTGAACTTGGACGAACTCCAAATTACCACCAAGGAGTGTAAGCCGCCTCAACACCAGGACTCATCCTTCTAGTAAATCGTCTTCTAAAACGTTAAACTACACATTTGTTAGGGTTCAATGGCGAAATTTCACAAAGTTGCACTACGGATTTACACCTCTTAAACATACATTCCAATGATTATCTGGGGAAAAATCATACAACAATAATAAAATAACTACGTAATTCTGTGTTCTGGGCTATTTCACGTTACAAATTGTAATACACTAGGGTATCCACCATCGTATATCTGTCTAAGTATACAAGTAGGCGTATCCTCCTAAATATTGAAGTATGGTCCTACAATAAAAATACAATAAGCTAACAACAAGACCAAGTTTGTAAGAAATGAAATCTTCTATATCTATAATATCCACGTCAAACATTGTACCAGGATGTTTACAGATTTATAGCACACTAAACAGATACACCATATAACTAAAATATACCTGAAATAGTTTTCTACATTGCAGATACAAACGTTATATATCCTAATATTCCTATAACTGAATATAATACTGTATATCTTGCATCGAAGTTGGAAACTCTACAGAGAACAAACAAAACTGAATGAAATATACTAGAACGCTCGAGTTATGATAAAGCAAGAAGATCAATTCTCTACCGTACCCATAACATACATTAAAAACCATGGTGTACGAGAAAAAAACGTGCATGTAACCAACCAAACAACTAACGTGAACAATTTGCCAAGACATGTGACTGATTTACATAACTGTAACATATGTATAGTAAATGATGTGGAATACTTCTATACGAACATGGTATAGCATATACAAATCTGATGAAATTATTCTCCAACTCAGTCCAAAACAGGGTTAAAACGAATCTTCTTTAACTAAAGTAACCACAGCTTAATCGTAATTGAAATTCATATCTATATATATTTA
>SDVV010014024.1:0-14926 GCA_016164225.1 Gammarus roeselii | reverse complement strand
GCGTGCACTCACTGAGCGTGCACTCACTGAGCGTGCACTCACTGAGCGTGCACTCCCTGAGCGTGCACTGAGCGTGCACTCACTGAGCGTGCACTGAGCATGCACTGAGCGTGCACTCACTGAGCGTGCACTGAGTGTGCACTGAGCGTACACTCAGTGAGCGTGCACTCACTGAAAGTGCACTCACTTAGCGTGCACTAACTGAGTGTGCAGTCACTGAGCGTGCACTGAGCGTGCACTCACTGAGCGTGAACTCACAGAGCGTGCACTCACTGAGCGTGCACTCACTGAGCGTGCACTCACTGAGCGTGCACTCCCTGAGCGTGCACTGAGCGTGCACTCACTGAGCGTGCACTGAGGGTGCACTCACTGAGCATGAACTGAGGTTGCACTCACTGAGCGTGCACTGAGCGTGCACTCACTGAGCGTGCACTGAGCGTGAACTAACTGAACGTG
Organism: Gammarus roeselii; assembly: GCA_016164225.1. Lineage (NCBI taxonomy): Eukaryota > Metazoa > Arthropoda > Malacostraca > Amphipoda > Gammaridae > Gammarus > Gammarus roeselii. Next base: position 14,470 of record SDVV010014024.1, on the reverse strand, counting down.
CACTGAGCGTGCACTCACTAAGCGTGCACTGAGCATGCACTCACTGAGCGTGCACTGAGCGTGCACTGAGCGTGCACTCACTGAACGTGCACTGAGCGTGCACTCACTGAGCGTGCACTTACTGAGCGTGCACTCACTGAGCGTGCACTGAGCGTGCACTGAGCGTGCACTGAGCGTACTTTCACTGAGCGTGCACTGAGCATGCACTCACTGAGCGTGCACTGAGAGTGCACTCACTGAGCGTGCACTGAGCGTGCACCCACTGAGCGTGCACTGAGTGTGAACTCACTGAGCGTGCACTGAGCTTGCACTCACTGAGCGTGCACTCACTGACCATGCACTGTGCGTGCACTGAGCGTGCACTCACTGAGCGTGCACTGAGCGTGCACTCACTGAGCGTGCACTGAGTGTGCACTGAGTGTACACTGAGCGTGAATTCACTGAACGTGCACTGAGCGTGCACTCACTGAGCGTGCATTGATCATGCACTCACTAAGCGTGCACTGAGCGTGCACTCACTGAACGTGTACTGATTGTGCACTCACTGAGCGTGCACTCAATGAGCGTGCACTGAGCGTGCACTCACTGAGCGTGCACTCACAGAGCGTGCACTCACTGAGCGTGCACTCACAGAGCGTGCACTCACTGAGCGTGCACTCACTGAGCGCGCACTGAGGGTGCACTCACTGGGCGTGCACTCACTGAGCGTGCACTGAGCGTGCACTCACTGAGCGTGCACTGAGCGTGCACTCACCGGACGTGCACTCACTAAGCGTGCACTGAGCATGCACTCACTGAGCGTGCACTGAGCGTGCACTGAGCGTGCACTCACTGAACGTGCACTGAGCGTGCACTCACTGAGCGTGCACTCACTGAGCGTGCACTGAGCGTGCACTCACTGAGCCTACACTCACTGAGCGTGCACTGAGCGTGCACTCACTGAGCGTGCACTGAGCGAGCACTCACGACAATGCATGTATTGAAGGTGCATTGAAGACGTCCCAGCACTTGGGTCAGCTGCTAATGGGGTAAAGAATGACTTCATAGTCGAGATACAGTAGAAGAATACAGCGTGCACTGACTACCCGTGGGGTGCAAACCAGCAGTTTATCTGAAAGTATGGTCTCGGTTTGGATAGGTAGCTCAAGATGAGGTATTGTTTCCTTATTTATTCATGAATATTGCTTCTACGATAAAAAAATAGGAAGGGGAAGTAAAAAAAAAAACTTGATTTATTGACCCTTTTTTGACAAATATTTAATTAGGTCTTGCAGAAAGAGCGCGAGAGAAGGAGGGGGTATAAGATGAAAACACCGATCAAATGCTGCATAGTCATACACAGGAATAGACGGACGACACAAGACCACCGCAGCAAGGTGCGTTCGCTCCTGCCTGGTTTTATGTTCTGGTTCTGAGGACGGTTGCATGGGGGCGTGAATTGATACGCTTACCTTAGTAGTTAAGACAATAGCCGCCCCAAGATACGCTCGCAGTTGTGTTTGAACGTGGAACGATAACACGATGATATGTGAAATCTGCTGGGATAAAATGTTTTGTTCTACAGTCGGATCTGTTCTGTTCTCCAGCGAAAGTTAGAAACTTTTTGGATTCGTCCGATTTGAGGCGCCATCTGGCGGATGAACCTGTAGGTGTCCACCAATTAATGAATTGGTAATGCAAAAAGGAGCACTTACAAATCACAACACACTAAGAACTAAACTGATTGAATGGGTCTAATTCACAGTAGCGAATTATACCTTGATAAGCGGCCGGTGCTGCCATCTTGCGAACGAACGGGGGTCCCACTGACGAATTCTAGGTAATTGTTTTTTATGGAGCTTGCGCGTCTGGAATATTTTTTTTCATTGCTATCGTTACTATATCTTCGCAGCACCGGCTTCTCAATTAAATTAAACCCAATCATACTCAGCAATTATTCGTAGCCATGATACAATGTTTTAGGCCCATCTGAAAGAGGTTGCCTTTGTGTAGTTTATCACCTTCAGTGCTACGTCGCTGTTTCGTCCTCCTGCAATGTGCTCTTCCGTCGAAGCAGATTGCAACCACGTATGCCCATGTTTCAGACCTGTCAATGAACACTTCTACGGGTCTAGACTTTGGATTGAGGCGGAACAGCGCCCATCAAAGGTTCTGTGCGGAAGAGGACCCGGCGTCTGATCCCAACCACTGGTGCCGTGACCCAAAATACCTGCACCACCTGTGCCAGCTGTACCCGTACCTCGTGGTGAAGTGCGACCACGTACGGATGCACGCGCTTCAGCCGCTCTTGAAAGACAGGTAAGCTTTATTGGAGGACGCACGCGATATCATAAGCCAGGAAAAAAAATTCATTGGTTTGGGTTTATTTTTTACTATTGTACACGCTTATACACTCGTTTGCGGCATTCTGGGTAAGATCGACGTAAAGAATTTGCTATCACGTTTCATCTTCAATAGTCGATTTGTGTAAGTTCTACGGTTTGCCAGTGACCGGTCTCCACCCTGCCAGCCCTCAGGCGAAAGTGCTGCTGACTGCCCGTGACCCTCGTGCCGTAAAGCACTCCCGCCGTTCTCCCCTCTTTTGTGGCAACAACGACATGGCGTTGTGCGACGACCCTGGCATCTGCAGCGACATGGTTAGGGACTACCACACCGCTCACATGTACAGCAAGGTGTTCCCTGGCAGGATAAGGTGAGCGAGGGACGACTGCGAGTATGTTTGTGATGCACTCGCAGTAGCGAAGGAAAATTCGTTAACGATTTAGGATTACTAAAAGCTTGTAATTATAAATTATTGCTCTAAATTTAAACTCTTCATAAATGTGATATATTTACTTCATAAAAAGATCTTGTCCAGCTATTATGACGCAACAAAATTCAATATAAACGTTGCTTCCACGCCTGAAATGCATCGACGGTTTTGCCATCATAGACTAACCACAAACGAATTTTCTTTCACTGCTGCAGTCAAGACCATGCAGTCTTGACCATGCACTCTTGACCTGGCAGTCCTGACCATGCAGCCTTGACCATGCAGTCTTGACACATGCAGTCTTGACCATGCAGTCTTGACACATGCAGTCTTGACCATGCAGTCTTGACCTTGCAGTCTTGACCATGCAGCCTTGACCATGCAGTCTTGACCATGCAGTCTTGACCATGCAGTCTTGACCATGCAGTCTTGACCATGCAGTCTTGACCATGCAGTCTTGACCATGCAGTCTTGACACATGCAGTCTTGAGCATGTAGTCTTGACCTTGCAGTCTTGACCATGCAGTCTTGACCTTGCAGTCTTGACCATGCAGCCTTGACCTTGCAGTCTTGACCATGCAGTCTTGACCATGCAGTCTTGACCATGCAGTCTTGACCATGTAGTCTTGACCAAGCAGTCTTGGCCTTGCAGGCTTGACCTTGCAGTCTTGACCATTCAGTCTTGACCATGCAGTCTTGACCATGCAGTCTTGACCTTGCAGTCTTGACCATGTAGTCTTGACCTTACAGTCTTGACCTTGTAGTCTTGACCATGCAGTCTTGACCATGTAGTCTTGATCATGCAGTCTTGACCTTGCAGTCTTGACCATGCAGTCTTGACCATGCAGTCTTGATCATGCAGTCTTGACCATGCAGTCTTGACCTTGTAGTCATGACCATGTAGTCTTGATAATGCAGTCTTGACCTTGCAGTCTTGACCATTCAGTCTTGACCATGCAGTCTTGATGTTGCAGTCTTGACCATGCAGTCATGACCATGATGTCTTGACCTTACAGTCTTGACCTAGTAGTCTCGACCATGCAGTCTTGATCTTGCAGTCATGACTATGCAGTCTTGACCATGCAGTCTTGACCTTACAGTCTTGACCTTGTAGTCTTGACCATGCAGTCTTGACCATGCAGTCTTGACCATGCAGTCTTGACCATGCAGTCTTGACACATGCAGTCTTGACCATGTAGTCTTGACCTTGCAGTCGTGGCCATGCAGTCTTGACCATGCAGTCTTGACCTTGCAGTCTTGACCTTGCGGTCTTGACCTTACAGTCTTGACCTTGCAGTCTTGACCTTGCAGTCTTGACCTTGCAGTCTTGACCATGCACGCTTGACCATGCAGTCATGACCTTGCAGTCTTGATCATGCAGTCTTGATCTTGCAGTCATAATCATGTAGTCTTGACCATGCAGTCCTGACCATGCAGTCTTGACCAGGCAGTCTTGACCTTGCAATCTTGACATTGCAGTCATGGCCATGCAGTCTTGACCATGCAGTCTTGACCTTGCAGTCTTGACCAGGCAGTCTTGGCCATACAGTCTTGACCTTGCAGTCATGACATTGCAGTCTTGACCATGCACTCTTGACCATGCAGTCGTGACCAGGCAGTCTTGACCATGCAGTCTTGACCATGCAGTCGTGGCCTTGCAGTCTTGACCATGCAGTGTTGACCATGCAGTCTTGACCATGCAGTCGTGACCAGGCAGTCTTAACCATGCAGTCTTGACCATGCACTCTTGACCATGCAGTCTTGACCAGGCAGTCTTGACCATGCAGTCGGTATCAAGCAGTCTTGACCATGCAGTCTTGACCATGCAGTCGTGACCAGGCAGTCTTAACCATGCAGTCTTGACCATGCAGTCTTGACCAGGCAGTCTTGACCATGCAGTCGGTATCAAGCAGTTTTGACCATGCAGTTTTGACCTTGCAGTCTTGACCATGCAGTCTTGACCTTGCAGTCGGGGTCATGCAGTCGTGACCAGGCAGTCTTGACCATGCAGTCTTGACCATGCAGTCTTGACCATGCAGTCTTGACCTTGCAGTCGTGGCCAAGCGGTCTTGACCATGCAGTCGTGACCAGGTAGTCTTGACCTTGCAGTCTTGACCATGCAGTCGTGACCATGCAGTCTAGACCACCACAAGTGCAGGTATTTCTGTGCATTGCATTAAATGCGACACTGTTCTAATCACGACTGAATGCGACACTGTTCTAATCACGACTTAATGGTGATCGTCGTGTCATTTCTCGTAGCAGGTAACTGTTCAAGTGGTTACTAATCTCGTGATTGTTCATAACTGAAATAAACAGCCCGGGTCTCCTGAGCAGTAGGCGGTGACATAGACCATCAGAGCCACTCTATAGACCATCAGAGCCACCCTATAGACCATCAGAGCCACTCTATAGACCATCAGAGCCACTCTATAGACCATCAGAGCCACCCTATAGACCATCAGAGCCACTCTATAGACCATCAAAGCCACCCTATAGACCATCAGAGCCACCCTATAGACCATCAGAGCCACCCTATAGACCATCAGAGCCACTCTATAGACCATCAGAGCCACCCTATAGACCATCAGAGCCACCCTATAGACCATCAGAGCCACCCTATAGACCATCAGAGCCACTCTATAGACCATCAGAGCAACCCTATAGACCATCAGAGCCACCCTATAGACCATCAGAGCCACCCTATAGACCATCAGAGCCACCTTAACCCTGAAAGCGTTTTAATTGAAACTCAGAGCTGTACCATTTGTTCATCTTGTACCTGATAATATCGCTCCTGGCTCGCTGCTGATTTTTTATATTAGTCGAGTCCCGTTCATGGACATATGACAAGAGTCCATCCGACCCAACAGCATCAGGCCAACACGTACAGCTACAAACTTCGACATGTTGTAATTTTTTAAACAAATTTAAACCTTATTTAATTATATTTTCGATTCAAATTCTGTTTTTTCAGTGGTGGTAGAAATTATTTTTTTCTTCACGAATTGTTGGTTGTTTTGATTTTCGGTCGAGAATTGATTTCCAAAGAGTAACTGCTTTAGAATAAAATAAATTTCACCAATAGACTAAGGAGATTCTGCACAAAACACTAAGGAGATTCTGCACAAAATGCTAAGGAGATTCTGCAAAAAAAAGGAGATTATGCACAAAACTCTAAGGAGATTCTGCCTAAAACACTAAGAAGATTCTGCACAAAACACTAAGGAGATTCTGCACAACACACTGGTGAGTTTCTGCACAAAACACTGAAGAGATTCTGCACAAAACACTAAAGAGATTTTGCAATAAACACTAAGAAGATTCTGCAAAAATCACTAAGGAGAATATGCAAAAAAACACTAAGGAGATTCTGCACAAAACACTAAGGAGATCCTGCACAAAACACTAAGGTAATTCTGCACAAAAAACTAAGAAGATTATGCACAAAACACTGAGGAGATTCTGCACAAAACACTAAGGAGATTCTGCACAAAACACTAAGGAGATTCTGCACAAAACACTGAGGAGATTCTTCACAAAATAACTCCTTCATAGTTCCATTTCAGAGAACATGCATTAAATAGATGATGTCTTTATTTTTTGTAACATAATTTGTTCTGCCTACAAACCAATGAGCAATAATGTTTTATTCCTTCAGATTGGTTCGTCTTGAGGATATCAACAAGAACTCTTTAAACGTGTTCAAGCAGATCACTCAATTCTTCGGACTCACATTCAGCGACTCCATCAAGACGCTGATCAAAAGAAGCACCAGAAGTGCGAACATCGTCAACTCCGTCGGCACTAAACGGGACCCAAAGTTCGAGGAGATGCAGTGGCGGTTTGAGTTGTCATGGGAAGAAATAACTCAGATTCAGGAAGACTGTCAGGAGGCCATGAGGCTTTGGGGCTACAACCAAGTTCCGAGTAAAGACCAACTCGAGTCATTTGAGACGACAGGTGTAGTGTCCTCCTACCTCACCCTTAAGCCCACCAAGTAGGTGTAGTGTCCTCCTACCTCACCCTTAAGCCCACCAAGTAGGTGTAGTGTCCTCCTACCTCACCCTTAAGCCCACCAAGTGGGTGTAGTGTCCTCCTACCTCACCCTTTTAGGCCCACCAAGTAGGTGTAGTGTCCTCCTACCTCACCCTTAAGCCCACCAAGTAGGTGAAGTGTCCTCCTACCTCACCCTTTAGCCCACCAAGTAGGTGTAGTGTCCTCCTACCTCACCCTTATGCCCACCAAGTAGGTGTAGTGTCCTCCTACCTCACCCTTAAACCCACCAAGCGGGTGTAGTGTCCTCCTACCTCACCCATAAGCCCACCAAGTGGGTGTAGTGTCCTCCAACCTCACCCTTATACCCACCAAGTGGGTGTAGTGTCCTCCTACCTCACCCTTAAGCCCACCAAGTAGGTGTAGTGTCCTCCTACCTTACCCTTAAACCAACCAAGTGGGCGTACTGTCCTCCTACCTCACCCTTAAACCCACCAAATGGGTGTAGTGTCCTCCTACCTCACCCTTAAGCCCACCAAGTAGGTGTAGTGTCCTCCTACCTCACCCTTAAACCCACCAAGAGGGTGTAGTGTCCTCCTACCTCACTCTTAAACCCACCAAGTGGGTGTAGTGTCCTCCTACCTCACCCTTAAGCCCACCAAGTAGGTGAAGTGTCCTCCTAGATTGTCATTAAGCCCTATCGGTAGGCTAAGTGTCAGTCATCGCCAGTCAGCCTATTCGGTAGGCGAAGTGGCCTCCTACAGCGCCGTTATGTCCAGTATGTCGGTGATGGGTCCTCCTAAGATGTCATCATAGGCCCACCCAATAGGCGGAGACCATGGGGATAAGTTGAGCCAAATCCTTAGAGAAGCAAATATATTTGACGTCTTTTCCCAATCGTTCGTTTTGAGTTCAAATTCATGAAGTGTTGATGCTGTCATAATGCTCTTTAATTCATGAAGTGTTGATGCTGTCATAATGCTCTTTAATTCATGAAGTGTTGATGCTGTCATAATGCTCTTTAATTCATGAAGTGTTGATGCTGTCATAATGCTCTTCCCCTTCTCATCTGATGTTGAGGCGCTGGAAGAAAAATGTCAATGGATCTTTCGTGCCGTTTTTCTTAATTATCGATCGGAATGGCTTTATAACCCGAAGGAAACATCCTTGCGACATAGTTATGTGGTTATGAACTTCATTGTTTGTTCGAACCACCTCGCAAATAAAATGAATGGCCAGAGGCACTTCATCGCACTGCTTTTCGAAAGATTTAAAATAAGACTCATTCCGTTACAGCTCTGCGGGAAGACAATTTTCACTTATTTTTTAATGGTTAACTGATAGTAGTTATTTAAAATGAATTTTTATTACTTCCAAAAAATGAACATACCTCCTTGCAAAATATGTGAAAAAATTATATATTGCAATGTGAATTGGGATTGATTGGAAAAGTTATCAGGAACTGAACGTTATTCGGGAAGAAACAGAACTAGCTACGAAATGAACAAAAAAGTAAGCATCTGCTTCCTACAAATTAATATATTTTGAACTAGACTCGTACCAGGGAATCATTCATTACTGGGGTCAAAATGAGACTAGAATTTAATAATTATGCATTAAAGCTGAACGACGATATTCCACGCGCTACACAAAACTGGCAGCATGACTCACCATCAGATTATAACCTTACGTGCGGTCGGGCTATTGTATAATGACATTGCCGCTGCAAATGTGTCACTCTACTGCCTGCCCGTCGACAAGCATTCACAGAATAGCATGGCCTTCGGAGGGGGGAATTATGCAAGCAACTGGAAAACTTGGTAGCAAGGTTACACCGGATCCTCACAACATGAGGGCTCCAAGCCAGAACACCCACCTTAGGACCTTTCTCTGGTCGTCAGAGTTGAGTGCCTCTTTACGGCTTCTCGCGACACAGGGTTTCTGCGAAGCGCGCAGTATTTAAACTCACTTGAAATTGGATACTTGTTAAGATGCAACTTATAAAAATATGTTGGGAATCTCCTCTAATAAATTAAATTGACCATATCACTTGATATCAGGCGCGTGGCCAAAATATTAGTAACGTGGCGGGTTCGTTGTGACACAGGGTATCCTCAAAGGAAAACAGTATTTGAACTCACTTGTATTTTGAGGTTTTATTAGGTGTAGTGGGACCCTGCGTGATGGATACAGATTGCAAGATACGGATACCCTTGCGTGCTGGATACAGATTGCAAGATACGGATACCCTTGCGTGCTGGATACCTTGAAACATACACCTAGCAAGATACAGACACGGGGCTAACCAGCAAGCCGCCGTCCGCTCTAAGAAAACACTGAGCTAGCAGCCATTGTTTGAATAGACAGCGACCCTGGGTGTCGGGAGAAGTGGCGCCTCGCAACTGAAAACTGCACAGGCAAGCGCTCCTGTTGTGTAAACCGGGGACTGGTCAAGCGAGGAAGCCGCCACGAGTTCAGGAGGCTTTAGGGTCTTGACCATGAACAGGAATGGTTACATCAGGTTAAGGTGGGACATTGTAGGCACGGTTGAGAGGCTGGCAATAAGTCGTTTAGTTACGTGTGGAGAGGCCTGCGATCCCTTAGCAACCGATCATCAAGTGTTGAGCTGCAGGATGTTTTAGAACAGAGGTTATTAATTGTAAGGTTCACTTGTGTAGTATTAACGAATGTTGCCGTGTAAATCGGTAGGATGTTGGCCCTAAGCCTATCTGTTACTTATATGTGTCATTAGCTAGTGCAACTGCGACATTGGTTAAGAGGAGTGGCCGGGGAGTTGTTCCCAAGCGAGTAGTGGGCGCTGATGTCACGTTTTAGACTATATAAGGCAGTGTCACCGAGTAACGGGGATTTTTTCCTTCACGAACTCATCGTGTAAAGGACACGTCGGTTCACACGTCCTGCCGCCTACAAAAAATTGCTAAGCCCGATACCTTCGACGCCATAGACGATTTCCAAGTGTTTCACGGTGGCATAGTTTTCCAGTAACATTACTATTGACCCCTGTTGAGTTCGACGACTATTACAAGATTCAAAAGACATCTCCAAGTGTTTCACGGTGGTATAGTTTTCCAGTAACATTACTATAGACCCCTTAGAGTTCGACGACTAGTACAAGATTCAAAAAATACATTTCCTAATCTACAACGTGTATCAAAATTCAACGCCAAGAGGGCCAGTCGGACGACAAATCCAGCGTCGCTGGACGTGCCTTGCTGGACGCAGAGGAGCTCCTTCACCCGACACGAGGGCCTAGAACCAGAAGGTCACTGACCCGAGTGAGCGTTACTTGGTCACTATTTCTACATCTACGAGGGGTAACTCGTTACTATACCCCGTCAGTAGTTCAGAGGATTAGCGCCAGTTGTAATTCGGAGAGCTATATATTTTAAATGATCCTCGTATGTTAAAATTAAGATGGGGACCGTTTCCACGAGACAGTGTGAAGGTATAACGATATGTATTTAATCTATTTTACTGTGGTTCTTTTTTACTGTTTGTGCTTTCCCTACTTACGCACAGTGGTGCATATATACTGTTGTGTTTTTTCCCTTTCGCACCGTTGTGCATAATATAGATAGGTTGTGTCATTTGTGTGTGGGTAGTAATTTGAAGCCAGTCTCAGGGCTTCTCTTGATTATAATAAAAAAGAGATTTTGTACTGTTTTTCTAGTTTTTTTTTTTATTCCCCACACATAGTAGCCAGTGTATGGAAGTTTAGCGGTCAAAATATCATCTCCCAGACCCACTCAACTGAGTAACGGGTGAGTGTCACGTTGGGTCAACACCCTAAACCTCTCCAGGGTCGGGCAAACTCACAAGCCCGTCGACCATTGATAAGTGTCTATCGGCACATGATTGATTGCCTTTGATTTCTTTAAATTGACATGACGGGCTACAAGGATGTAATTTATGTAAATATATAGGATCTCTCTTCTATAGGAATGCCTATTGATCACATCACGTGATTTCTGGAGCGTAGCTAGAGTTATTCTACGGTTGTGGCGGATTTTCCAATCTTTCATTAAACGGACTGGAAAACATGTTTTTTCCATTTCAAGCACTACTTATCAATGCATGCAAAGTAAAATGAGCAAAATTTCATTTGCGATGAGTAAAATGAACAAAATTTCATTTGCGATGAGTACCTCAGCTGTGTTACGGATAAACCCCTAATGAATGGATTCTGCACAAACGAATTCATAGAAAGACAACTTTCTACTCCACCGCATCGCTGGACCAGGATCCAACTGGCTAATGTGGCAGCAACATGCAACTGCTGATGCCACTGCAGGAATGGAGAATGTCCCCTCAGCTGTGGGTCAGGTGGCAGCCTCCACCGCATCGCTGGACCAGGATCCAACTGGCTAATGTGGCAGCAACATGTAACTGCTGATGCCACTGCAGGAATGGAGAATGTCCCCTCAGCTGTCGGTCAGGTGGTAGCTTGGCTGCAACCCACTGTGTAAAGCAGAAACCGTCCTAGTACCCGAGTATCCGATGGATTCTAAATAATTTTACCGCTTGGTTATACATTCTCGCCCTGAATAGCTCCATAAAAGTATACATTACCCTATTTTCCATACTTTCCCTACACTGAAAATAAGCCATCCTGTGCAGTTGTGTTTGAAAACAACAGCGGCAATAAGTATTTGATGCTGCGACATTTGTACTGGGAACTCTTTTTTACTGACAGTGAAGTAAATTTCCGTCTTGGTATTGTATGCAAAACACTGGGAGTTGGTTGACACTTTTATCAACCCATCGCGGTCCATTTGCTTCGTTATGCGCTAGCATTAGGTAAAGACGGTCCTTGTTTATGTTGGCTAGTATTTGCTGCAATGTGGCTCGTTTTATCATACTAATATGCACGTCTAGAAGGTACTGGTGGAGTAGAGCTCTTCTTCGTAGGTTGTTGCTGGTGTGGTTCAGTAGGTCCGGGTTTTATTTATATATTATGAATTTGCAGTGCATTAGTCAGAGTCAGATTTATACTACATCTTGTTGGCGTTTTATACACGGATCACTCGCGAATTGTGTCAACGGGAACAAAAGAATAAGCACAATTGTTTTGATTTGATTTGGACCTCCTTCCCACCGGAGCCACAACGCGAGTCATCGCCCCACGATTGATATCCTTGCAGTCTAATGTCTGTGTGCACTCGTAGATTCCATGTCATACTCGTCCCTTCATCGCATTCGCGATGTAACGCAGCGAGAAGTGAAACACTTCTCAAGGCAGGAACCACACCATAATGCAATTTCCACTCGTATTATGCATGGAACTGTGAAGGCGTTAGACTTCTTGGAAATGACAAACAACGTTGCTTGATAATATTGTGTTACCAAAGGTATGTATACCTGACTTGCTTCTGTGAGTTGGCACATATTTAGCGAGTTCAAATAGGTTTCGGTAATTTACGCCCAAAATGAAGGTACCGGCAATTAAAGACATCAAGACTACCAACTCCGGTTATACAGTATATAGGGGCTTATGATAAATCAACATTCTATACATCATTTCGTAAACGACTGGTAAACAATTGGGTTGCACCTTCGTTGTCTGATCACTGCCTCAGTATGGCAAGTTAGCCAGGGATTAAAAGTGAATAGAAACATAGAACAATTGAAGCGCAATTTATTATCTCTCAGGTGGAGCAGCGAAATTAAAATTGGTTTATGGTTAGTTCATAATGAATCTTAATCTTATATGTACTTCTGTTGTGGCATTTTATTTATACAAAGCTTTTAATAATTTCAAAATCACAATTTTTTTTTGTGTTCAAACATACAGCGAAAATTGAAATTTCAAATTTTTTTAGTCCTAAATTATAAACTAAATTTATTTCCTGACTGTACATTTTGTGTTCGATCATTATAAGTTGTGTGACATGACGTAATGTAAGTTACGTGGCCTAGCGTAATGCTAGTACTGTCACCTAACGTAAAGGGAGTTACATGACCTAGCACAATGTAAGTTACGTGACCTAACGTAATCTAAGTTACGTGTTCTAACGCAATGTAAGTTACGTGCCAAACGCAATGTAAGTCACGTGACCTAACGTAACTTGAGTACTTTGACCGAACGCAATGCAGTTACATTACCTGACGTAATGTGAGTACATGACCTAACGTAAGGTAAGGTACGTGACCTAACGTAGTGTCATATAATTAGAGATGTTTCGGCATCTGTTCTCAGCACCAATCCGCGGTTGTCAATCCCCTTTCGAACAAACTGCGTTCAATTGGCCGAGAGTATATAAAAAGAGCAAGCAGATAATATATTTTCGAAGTGATCTGAAACTCTGGGTAACATGTAACATGGAACCGACTGTCAGTGCGTCGGTTGGTGCTATCCAGATGGCAATTATGTTAGCAAACATCATTCAATAGCATTGCTATGAAAGGGCGGAACTTTTAACATACACTTCCAAATTTCATACATATTTCTTTGATAAATAAAATCCCAGATAAATTGACGGTATATGGAAACGAAATCTTTCTATGACACCAGCCAAACAACTTGACGAAGGTTGAAGGCCAGGAAAGTTTGCTTGTTACACGGAAGAGCATGTTTCATTGTTTGCGTAGGCCCCTTGGTTGTCGTCGGCCTTGCCTTGCTTGTTACCCAGAAGCACATGTTTCATTGTTTGCGTAGGCCCCTTGGTTGTCGTCGGCCTTGCCTTGCTTGTTACACAGAAGCACATGTTTCATTGTTTGCGTAGGCCCCTTGGTTGTCATCGGCCTTGCCTTGGTTGTTACACAGAAGCACATGCTTCATTGTTTGCGTAGACCCCTTGGTTGCCATCGGCCTTGCCTTGGTTGATACACAGAAGCACATGCTTCATTGTTTGCGTAGAACCCTTGGTTGCCATCGGCCTTGCCTTGGTTGTTACACAAAAGCCCATGCTTCATTGTTTGCGTAGGCCCCTTGGTTGTCATCGGCCTTGCCTTGGTTGTTACACAGAAGCACATGTTTCATTGTTTGCGTAGGCCCCTTGGTTGCCATCGGCCTTGCCTTTGTTGTTACACAGAAGCACATGTTTCATTGTTTGCGTAGGCCTCTTGGTTGTCGTTGGCCTTGCCTTGCTTGTTACACAGAAACACATGTTTCATTGTTTGCGTAGGCCCCTTGGTTGCCATCGGCCTTGCCTTGGTTGTTACACAGAAGCACATGTTTCAATGTTTGCGTAGACCCCTTGGTTGTCATCAGCCTTGCCTTGGTTGTTACACAGAAGCACATGTTTCATTGTTTGTGTAGGCCCCTTGTTTGCCATCGGCCTTGCCTTGGTTGTTACACAGAAGCACATGCTTCATTGTTTGCGTAGGCCCCTTGGTTGCCATCGGCCTTGCCTTGGTTGTTACACAGAAGCACATGCTTCATTGTTTGCGTAGGCCCCTTGGTTGCCATCGGCCTTGCCTTGGTTGTTACACAGAAGCACATGTTTCATTGTTTGCGTAGACCCCTTGGTTGCCATCGGCCTTGCCTTGGTTGTTACACAGAAGCACATGTTTCATTGTTTGCGTGGGCCCCTTGGTTGTCGTTGGCCTTGCCTTGGTTGTTACACAGAAGCACATGTTTCATTGTTTGCGTAGGCCCCTTGGTTGCCATCGGCCTTGCCTTGGTTGTTGCACAGAAGCACATGTTTCATTGTTTGCGTAGGCCCCTTGGTTGTCGTTGGCCTTGCCTTGCTTGTTACACAG